>JAQRGC011729397.1:0-20033 GCA_028659135.1 Plantago lanceolata | reverse complement strand
GTTTCGCCATGAATTCCATCCAAAAGTACGACTTTCACCTAAAACCTGAAAATGCAAAGAGAAAGGGAAACGTGACACTATTCTAATAAAATGCAATGAAAATGCATGCAAGAGGATAGCTAAGTAGGTGAAAAAAACATCAAATAAAGTGTAAAAACACTTGTCATCACCTATAAACCGTGTTTGCTGATCGATCCCGTTGTTCCCATGAAGCAAACAGATTCACCACTTTATCCTTATTCTTATAAAAAATCTAACCAAGAGACATTAAATGATGCCACAGCTCCGAAGCTTCCTGCTCAGGATCAACCCAGTTGTCCTGAAAGAAAGTACATAGAGGATCTACAAAAGTAACCGAAGATGACCGTCTAGCAGTGCTGGAATCCTTCCGAGAAATAGTGGTTGTATCAACTTCCAATTCAACCTTTTATGAAGTACACATTTCCGTTTGTATCAAATCTGGAATTGATGTCTGGTCACTCACTGTCGCACTCTGTTCTGCCATCACACGTTCTGTAAACCGATCCTGCTGACGTCGATCAACTGCTACAATGATTTCCTGTAACTCAAACTGGTCAGAATTCTATGTATTCTCACTTACATCAACCTCAACGTCCTCAGGAATCACGCCTAAACCAGATAAGTGCTCTGCCACGTCCATGTCAATTGTCATCAACCATGTAATTCGTATTTGATTGCCCCTCAGACCAAATATCAAATTCTTCTGGAAATTCAGCACCCGATTCTTCTACCACTGTAGCCTGGAATGATGCCCCACAACAAAGAACCTTCACTGTCTGACGAATGGCATTCATAGTAGTGGTTTCAATACAAACTCTGCCATGCCGAAGATCGTCCGTTTGATTAACTGTCTCTTGACCAACTTGTAACACGATTCCTAACGTTGTTCCAATCTGAGAAAAAACATATGTATCCCAGTATTGCAGTGGTACACCATATATATGACACCAAACTGAACGTGTTTGGGCAATCATATCCTGACGAGCATAACTGATTGATGCTATACCCTTAGAATCCCAGGAATCGGTGTACTCAAAAAGTACATCCGATGATCCTTTAACGAACGGATCGAGAATGAAGTTAGAATTGTCTGAGTTTTTTACATTTTTGGTCCCTCAAGTGGTCGTCCCATTCGTTTTTTTATCCCTATTGGATTTGAATATAATAAATACGGTCCCTCCACGCTTCTTTATACGTATGAGCATATGATGAAACATTTACATAATTAAGCAGAATGTGCTTTAATTTGTTGACAGTGCATACAACTCTAGAATAGTGATGGAATCGGGATTTTTTTCCTGCATGTTAGCTTTAGTTGTTATTTACCGTGAAAAATGGAATGGTTTGGATGGTAATCTGTAATCCATGTGTCTTCTTCCAGTTAACTTGTGAATGTTAAAGTTCATATAGACATAGTGATTTGGGGGGCAAAACGCAACTTATACCAAAGTTTAGGGGGGTAAGTCGCAATTAAGTAAAGTTTAGGGGTCAAATCGCACCAACAGACAAACTTTGAGGGGTAAAATGTTATTTTTCCAATGAATAAAGCCTTATGAGAAAATTTGAGATGAGGTATAACGAGTATTGATTTTTCTAATATTTTCCAAATAGTATAACGAGTTTAGGAAAATCAACCTTTTGTAAGACTTTACCTTAATGTAAGAGTATCACGAATCGATATACTTTAAAATTATGACAAATTTGTAATTTTCCAATAAAGAAGATACGGTAAAATTTTAGAAAATCAACTTTTATTACGCAAAGTCTCATCAGTGACAGTCTCTTTTTAAGTTATAGAGGGACATGACTCATATGCAATTATTTACATTTTTCTTAAAATTCTGGGGTATTTTTGTAATAAAAAAATTTGGGGACTTTTCAACAAATTTGGTATCTAAGGCATCAAAATTCGGTGGCAAATTCGTAATTAATAAAAGTTGAGGGATTTTTATGCAAAAATACGCAATATAACACTCTCTGGCATCTGGAACAGTTTATAGGTATAAAATGTAAGATCATAGGGGTTTCGACAGAGATCATAGGGGGTTTCAACGAGATCATAGCTGTTTTCGTTAGAATCATAGAATTTTTTTTAAGATCATAGGGGTTTTAACTGAAATCATAGTTGTTTTTGTCAATATAATAGCTGTTTTTGTTACGATCATAGTTGTTTTTGTTAAAATCATAGAATATATTGGTAAGATCATTGGTGTATAGTTAAATCATAAAAGTTTTTAGTTGATATCATAGGGCTTTTCGTCGATATCATAAGACTTTTCATCCATATCATACGGATTTATTTATATGTTTTATTTTACTTTTAAAAAAATTTTGAAAAACGTGAACAGTAACTCCGATCGGAGCATGGCAGCTCCAAATCGGAGTTCAATGGAGTTTTCTGGCGAGTTTATTTTTTTTGTTGCAAAATGGTCCCTAAAGTTTTATTAATGACAGTATAAGCTCTGAATTTTCTATTAAAATTAATAGGGGTTGATTTATAATTAGTATAAATATATCTCTAAGGTCCCTCTCTAAGAGGCGTCCCTAATGAGACCTACTAACTTTTATTATATACTAGAGTTGGAGCACAGCGCTAAGCGCGGTGCACGTGTCTGAGAGGCGAATGTTGGTTGCATGTAGGATGTAACTCTCTTTGAAGATAATTGTGAAACACTCAAATTATACACTGAAGAAACATAAAGTCTTAACCAGAGTCATGTTTTACTATCCTAAAACGAACTTGAATATCTATGTACTTCATGTGGGCTTGTTAATTTTACATGTACCATAAACAAATTCTTTGTGATGATCTCAGCTATGAAACCTGTATAGGAAACTGCTTCCAGTGATTCTCTTTATAGTAGCAATACAACATCATAATAAAGGTCAAAGTGTAGTAGAAGCCACCCTAGAAACAGATCAAATGTAAAGTGATTTATACTATATATCTATCTATATACATATATATGTATATAGGTTTTGTATAATATCCATATGTACAAGAAAGACCATTATGCATTCCTTAGCTAAAAAATGCCTAAACTGCTAGGTTAAAGTATTCTAGTGGTGTATTAGTCTTTGTTCATCACTGTCATCAAAATCGGATCCATCTTTGTATGGCATATCGACAACAGTCACTATAGTATCAGAATCTGATACTTTCGCTTCTGATTCATTGAACGTATCTCCGACTCTATGAGAGTTTCCATTTTATCACGCTCTCTATCTCTTGGATATGTGAAGTAGAGGAAGGCGTAAATAACACAACACATAGCCATTGGCAGTGCGATTGCTACAAAAATAGCTTTTGCTAGAAATGTTGCATTGTCTCTATCTGTGGCTATTTTCTCAAGACATCCCTTTGGAATATGTTTGTAACATAATCATATTAAGCCAGTAGTCCAACAACAGGGGGAGCAAACGATGACAATATAGACTCGAAAGATCTATCCAGAGCATAGACACTCGTCCAAGATTTCTCTGGAACTATTTCTGCAAAAATCGAACTGTCTAGTTGAGTTAATAAGAGATACTCAACATCAATATGAATATGTAATATAACGAGACAGTAGGTTGTCTCACTTGTTAGTCGCGGGAGCATTCCAGGATATGAAAAAACCAGTGACAAACAGAACCAAACCATGGAAGAACATTGTTGATGAATTATTTGGCACAATCAACAAGAGAATACCAGCAAGAGGGATTGCTGAACCTGAGCTTATCTGTGATTCTGTGACAACAATATCCGACCAGAATTCAGTAGACGCTTGGACAGAACATCACCCATCTTACCTCCAAACAAACCCCCAAGAAAGTTTGCCATCACAAATAGGGTTATGAAAATTGCAGTCTTCTCGTGAGAAAAACCAGTTAACTCCAACCACATAGGCGCAAACGACAAATCTGACTAGGAAAACGAACCAGTTACACCTTGCGCAACTATAATTTGGAAGGATCGGATCTTCATTACTGATTTTGCTTCTTGGAGCAAATTCTTCATGTCTGGTCGGAAAGATCTATCGGAATCTCCATTGCTAGGATCAGCATTAGTACTGCCCTTTAAGAAGTGAGGATCATTGGCAAACAGTCTAACTAATATTGCCACTCAAACACTGATAATACCAACAAGGTGAAATAAATTCTCCAGCCTACAATTTCCATAAAAGTAATAGGACCTATCAGTAACGAGAAAAATCTACCAAGAATTGAACCTAAGTTTTAGTGAGCTGCAGCCACCCAAAAGCCATGCCGCGATTGTTATCAATTGTTGAGACAGCTACAAGGGATTGGATTGCAGGTCCAACAATAGCAAGTCCTATTCCATTCAAAGCTCGTGAAATGGCTACCTGATGGAAAAAATGCATCAACTTACATTGTAGGCACTCAGCAATAAATACTTTCAAAACAGAACTTAAACATTTACATCCCTCACCCCAAAAAAGTAGTACTATAGATGAAGCACACATTCCTATTATTTTTTCCCCTGAAATCTTCTTAGTGCAAAGAGGCACTGCAAGTCAAGAGGAAATAGCGCAAGAATTCAACTGCACAAAATTTACCATAAGGCGACATTTATTGGTTCCTACTTCCTATGTTCCCCAAACTCCTGTGATTGTGTACCAGTTCCATCTTTGTGTATACACTGTTATATCCATCAAGTCCTAGTCAGAAAAAATCAATCTTTACAGATTGGAAATATCGACACCACCACACTTTAACTAATTTACACGTAGGCATTCCCTTGATTTACACTGAGCCGTGACTATTGCATATTAGTAAATCAACCTTATTAGTATTCTAAGATTTCTACATCTTTTTCCAGTGTAGGAAATAATTAGCAGAAGCATTAGCGTATGCAAGTGGATTGACTAAATAAAAGTAAAATATTAGGCTTCACATGATCACATCACATGTTCATGCAATTCATTCTTCCTTGTCTGTACATGTGATTCAGTTTACATATATACATGTACTTAATTGCAGACAGAAATAAAAAATAAAAATAAAACCAAATTTACATTGGTGAAAGATTGCCAGGACTGTGTAGAATGATACCCACAATTGAAACAGATTTGAACAGGTGGGGTTGTATAGCAATTTGTCGTTACCTGTTGGAAACTTCAACGGATTCAACCTTTGATTTTGAGGCTGAGGAAGGGTAGTGAGTGAATAATTTTCGTCCAATAATTAGACCGGCACAAACGTCTGTATCAGAAGCGTTGTAATGTTTCTGAAAAGAAATTAAACCCGACCGGACCGTTCTTTTTTTAATTTAAACCAACCGAACCAAACCGGCACAAAAGATGTTCGATTCATTAGTGAAGATACTGACCTAGAAGAGAGCCAGATCACTGTACTGGAACCCTTAAGTTTGATACCTTTCAAGCGTATCCAGATTAAGCCAGAATTGAAAAACATGATGAAGGAACAATGGCAAGATACAATATTGATCAAGTTATTCGGAAACCCATGGTACTACCCAACCTTGTGTAGTAGACTGGATTCACTGTGGAATCTACAGGGAAATTTTGAATTGCTGGACCTCGGTTCAGGATGCTACTACCTTAAAGGTATTACTAATAACAAAAGGGAGATGATCCTCACCGAGGGGCCTTGGCAACTTGCTGGAACCTTCCTTTCGATTAGGAAGTGGATGCCAAATTTTGATGTTGAAAAAGATCCAGTGGACAGTGCAATCACATGGGTGAGGGTCCTCAACCTGCCCATTGAGATGTTTAGAAAATCAATGATAAAAAAGATTGCATCATGCATTGGGGACCCCATCAAAATCGATGGCAACATCAACAATACAACAAGGGGAAGATTTGCTAGGTTTTGTGTCCAAGTGCAAATGAACAAACCTCTAGAAGTTGGTATATGCATCGAAGACAAAATCTACCAAGTTGTTTATGAGAATCTACATACTTTCTGCCACAAGTGTGGAAAAGTAGGACACATAACCTCAAATTTCCCGGATATACCAGCAAAAACTCCTGCTCCTGCTCCTTCTGCCAATGCCGATGCACAACAAACTGTGGGTCTGGATGACTCAGACAACCAAAAAGAGCTCAATGGTCCTGCAGAATTGGTGATTACAGAGCAATGGTTAACCGAGAAAGCAAGTAACAAAGAATATGATGCATGGATACATGTAACAAGAAAGAAAAAAGAACAAGCAGGTGCAAGATACTAATACCACTCCAGGTAAAAAATCTCCTAATCCTGCACAGAATAATGCACAGCCAGCTGGTAATAATAGACAGAGGTATACTGGGCCGGTCCATACTGCAGGGAATAAAAATTCGAATGCTAATAAACAACAGGAAAATCCAGAGACTCCTAATCAATCCCAAGTTACCAATCAGACAGGGGTCTATAGAGAAGGCAGAGTTTTACCTAATTCCATAACGGGGAAACGTCCTTACACACACATAAGAGAAACCCTGCAACAAACAGAAACAGTCAGAAAAACGACAATACAGCAACAACATCGACACATAAAGATCCAATTTCGACAAAGGATTTCAGTTCAAACTTATACAAAGTACTAAATCCAGAATCAAGTGAGGCAAACCCAGAACATAATGGACAACAATCAGTTGTGGCTAGCTCAGGAGTGGGACAATCTGGAGGAAGAACTGTTAGAGATAGAAGAACTGTTGTGGGAGCATGAGCAGCTGGATGCGGAGTTTCCCAACCTCCAATTATAATACTTCAACGGGTGGGATGCTAGTTGCCCATTGGGAGGAAAATCCGATAATCGAAACCATGTCTTATCAACTTCAAAATCAGGGGCTCCCAATAATCATGAAACAGGAACAGAAAGAAAGACTTGTGTCTATAGTGGAGATTCCACCATGGATCTTGCAGGTGAAAGTACAGACCCACACCATACTCAGGAACAACAACCTGAGAAGATGTTGGCAGAAGGTTATGAGATCGAATTGGGAGGTAAGACGTCAGCGCTTTCTGCGTCAGGACTTACTGTACCAAGCGATTGCGATATGGTTGGGGATGCCAATTGATACACTATCCCTTAATCATGTATTGAATCTAGATATGAAGATAGTATCCTAGAATTGTCAAGGAGCAGGTAATGCTAAGTTTCGACGAGCTTTTAGGGAATTTGTGAGAACACACCGACCCACGATGGTTTATTTACTTGAAACACGAGTGTCCCCTGACAGAGCAAGGGAAATAGCCCCAACTTTGGGCTTCTCTAGATATGAAATTGCCCCTTCAGAAGGAATGAGTGGAGGTGTTTGGTTGTAATGGAATGAAGAAGAGGTTGATGTGAGTATAGTTCTGACAGAAGATCAAGGAATACATGTTGTTATTGGCCCTAAAAGGCAACCCAAATGGATGCTTTCAGGAATTTACTCGAAACCCAATAAAGTTGATAAGCTGCGTTGTTTCAGTAATTTGATGAACATATCAAAAGCAAGTGACCTACCTTGGTTGGTAATGGGGGATTTCAATGAAGTTGGCTTCTCCCATGAGAAAAGAGGGGGGAACACAGTTTCTGTGGGACGGCTGACAGACTTCCAGCAGAAAATCGAGGCATGTGGGCTGCTCGACTTGGGATTCAAGGGACCAGCCTTCACCTGGTCTGATAACCGGGAAGGGGGGTAAAAATCAGGGAAAAACTGGATCGTGCACTTGCCAATTCAGCCTGGATCGAGAAGTATCCTAATAATGTTGTCTTCCACATGCCACACACACACTCAGATCACCACCCTATTCTAACTCACTGTAATGGATTGGAGGATGTGGTTGACAGGAAACCAATCAGATTTGAAGCCATTTGGTTTTCCCATCCCGGTTGTGAGAGTGTGCTGAAAAATATATAGAATGCCCACGATAATATTCTGACTACTATAGATGCCATTCTAGAGGTTATGGGAACATGGAACAAGGAGCAATTTGGGAATATTTTCAGGAAAAAGAAGAAACTGCTGACACGTCTTGAGGGTATACAAAAAGCCCTCTCCACCAAAGATAGTGATCATCTGTGCCACTTGGAAAGAACATTAATGAAAGAATACAATGAAGTCTTGCACCAAGAAGAATTATTTTGGTTCCAGAAATCATGTGTGAATTGGTTGCAAGAGGGAGATGGCAACACAAAATTCTTCCATCATTCCACTTTGACAAGAAGAAAAAGAAACAAAATAGTGTGGGTGCATGAAGACGATGTATTGAGAGTACATGCAAAAACTTATTTTGAAAAGCTATTCTCAACACCCGAAGGTGCAGCCCCTGCCGACACCTTACCCCTGTCCAGATTCCAAGCTATGTTAAGTGATGAAGATGGTTCACGGCTTGTAGAGAATATTAAACTTCCTGAACTGAAAAAACTGGTTTGGGAAACAAATGCCCTAAAAGCCTACGGGCCAGATGGACTACAAGCTCTGTTTTATCAAAAAGGTTGGGAATGGATTAAGGATTCATTATTGGAGTTTATGCAGTTGACCTTTGTTAACAAAAGTTTTGACACTAGGGTGTGTGAGGCTTACCTGTGCATCATCACAAAGGTACCACATCCCTCACTGATCTCCCAATTTCGGCCTATTTCATTGTGCAATGTGCTCTATACATTGATAACTAAATGCATTACTATGCGCCTTAAACACTTGATGCCTGGTCTTATCTCATTTTACCTATGCTATTCCCATTTACTCTATGCAGGCCAGCTGGCTTCCGGAAAATATATGTGATGAATTTAACAAATTGAACCGGAACTTCTTATGGTCTACAGATACGTCCCTTCGTAAGATACACCTTGTTGGTTGGGAGAAAGTCTTGAAACCAAAAGAGCAGGGAGGGCTGCGGATTAGAGATGCACAAATAACCAACATGTCTCTCCTCGCAAAAGTGGCATGGAAGATCATGAAACAGGAGAGGACTGTTTGGTATGAATTTATCCAAGCAAAATACCTTAAAGGTTAATCATTACAGAGATATAAGGCAAAACCAGGAGACAGTCAAACTTGGAAAGGGGTGCTTAAGTGTGCTGATATGATGAGAAATAACCTAAATTGGAAAATCGGTGATGGCAAGTCGATATCCTTTTGGTTTGACATTTGGTTTGATAACGCATCTCTAGCAGACATTGTTACAGAGGTTAATGAACTGGATATTAATTTAACCTTGTGTGATATGTTAGAAGAGTACGGGAACTGGCAACTCAATCAGATTCACACAGTTCAGCAACCTGAGGTAGTCGAAAAAATCCTGGAGCAGAATATTATCATTACAAACCAGCCGGATATACTCTTATGGAATGCTAATGCGAATGGTAATTTTAGTTGTCAATCGGCATACAAGGTTTTCAGAAATATATACGCAGAACAGGATCAAAACACAGTCAAGTGGAAGTGGATTTGGAAAACTAACCCGGGCCACAAATTACAACACTTTCTCTGGTTGTTAATTCAAGACATACTAGCAACAAATGCTCTTCGCAGAGATCGTCAAATGACCTTCTCTGCTACCTGTCTGCAATGCTCCCAACATGAAGAATCTGCGTTTCACATAGTTCGACACTGCAAAAAGGCAAAAGAAATTTGGGAAAAGCTAATCAGTACCCAGACCATGCAAGATTTCTACGCTAGCAGTAATCAAGATTGGCTATATACCAACCTGTTTGATGACAAAGGGGACTGTGAATTGCTAGGAACCCCATGGAAATTTATATTTGCAGCAACGATATGGACATTATGGAAAGCCCGGAATCATTTAACATTCAAGGGCAGAGAGCAGTCAGCACAGGTACAGATATACCAAATCAAGCAAATTACCTTCGATCTACAAGCAGCCCAAAATGCAAAAAAGAGCAAGGGAGCTTTCAATACCTGGAGAAAGCCGCAAAACGGGTGGTCGAAACTGAATGTAGATGGAGCAATACCCCCCAGACAGGTACACGCCGGCATTGGCGGCCTTCTCCGAGATTCAAACGGGAATTGGGTTTGGGGATTTTCCCAAGCAATCCCTACTGCCTCCATTGATGAAGTGGAAATGGAAGCTTTGAAAACTGGACTCACATTAGCATGGGAACGAAGAATCCATAAATTGGAGGTGGAATTAGATGCTTTGAATATAGTCGAAATGGTGAAGGGGGAGAGACCCGTACCTGTGGAGTTGCAGGATTCCGTGAGTCGGTGCCGGGAACTGATTCATAAGCCATGGGAGATAAAACTCCGGTGGGTGCCACGAACTGAAAATCATGCCGCTGATGCCCTGTCCCGTTTTGAGCTTGAAGGAGATGGCCACCGATAGCCACAGACGCTTGTCGGCTTGATGGAAGAAGCCCCAAATGGCTTAATTTCTATTTTACTTTTTGATAAAGCCTAAGGGCTAAAACTGTCTTTACATACCAAAAAAAAAAGAATACACTTATTTAATTTATATACTTATTAAAATGTTAATTTTTTTTAATGTTTATAAAAGATCGATTTTTATGAAACATAATCATAATAAATAGGGTTTATTACATTCACACCCCCCACTGCTGCACCTAATAACGTTTACACCTATCTTCACAAATCAATTACAAAAACTCCCATTTTTTCAACTTTTGTTGACCAACTTATATGGGCTTATTTTTTTTGTGTTTGCCAAACATGGCCTTAAGGGTCTAAATTTAATTTTCTTTTTCTTTTTCTTCCTTTCTTCTTCTTCTACTTCTTCCCTGATTCTTCTTAATTCTTCATCTTATCTAATTCGTCATCTCCTCTAATTCTTCCTTCTTTTTTGCTTAGATAAATATATCTCGGATCGGAGCTTAGCTCCGATTGGAGAAGCCAAAGGATGCTCCAATCGGAGCAGTCCTGAGTCCACTGCTCCGATCTGGAGCAGTATAAATTTGAGAAACTTCAATGTTTAAACATCAGTCTAACTGTCTGAGAGGGATAAATTTGGCTCAAACATCAGTCGTGTCTCAACATCTGATCTGTTCATCGATTTGCATTAGTATTCGAACTGGAAAGACCAATTTTCTTCGTCTTTCGTTTGTCCACATAACTCAAGTCATTTGAGTTTGTTTACCTGCTGTTGTTGTAATACTACTCGTATGTTGTAATCCGATAGTTGGAGAAACAAAGTTGTTCCCTATACTACAAACCAACATGGTTCTTATAAGTTTCATTACAGAAGTAGCACTCTTTATGTTTTCTGAGCCGAGCAAATTTTATACTCATTTTGTGTTTCGTCTTCGGCTAATTTCATCACTATCAGTTTATCGAACATTGCCCCTATATATATCATTTTTGGTTTCATGCTCCGAATAGGAGCTGAAAACAGCTCTGCAACTTCGCAAACGAATTTGTTTGATGCTCCTTTTTCGAAGCTAAAATAGCAGTAACCAGCTCCGAAATCGAGCGGTTCGTCTCGTAGAAACTCTATTAGTCCTGCTGTGATTGATATTTTAAAGAAGCCAAACAATCAGTGATCATTTCCCAGAAAAGATGAAGTTTCTCAAATTTATCCCTCTCAGTCTCTCCAGAACAGAGCATCACATCTACGTTCATCTTCTTCACAACACAGTCGCAACAATCATCACACAAGTAGATGAAAGGATCAACTACTCCAGATTGGAGCAGACAACTGCTCCACTGTTTAAAAAAAAATGGAGAAAAAGAATTAAGAAGAATTATAGAAGAAGAAGAATTAGAGAAGTAACCGGATTTCTTCGTTCCGGTGTGTTCGAAAGATGATTCCGGTTTAAATTTTTACAAGGATTTTAATTTATATTTTTAAAAGTTTGTGGGTGGTTAAAACTAATGAAATAAAAGTTGAAGGACTTAAAGTGCAATTTTTGTGGGGTTAAAATCAAAGAAATAAAGGTTTAAGGACTAGTAATGCAATTAACCCTGTTTGATCCTCATTAAAATCTGAAATTATAAGAGGGATAAATTTGTCTTTTCCACTTTTTAAGTCGTGAAAAGTCAAATTCATGGGAGTTTTTGTAATTGATTTCATACAAGATAGGTAGTTTCTGTAATTGTTACTCTAAGGGGGACGAATCTGTAATAAACGAATCTAAGAGGGGGTCCGTACGTAATTCACCCTAATAAATATAAGTAGGAAGAAAATATTAACTGAAAGCCCTAAAACCCTTGAAAAGCCCTTTCTGTTTTCTCCTCCACTCCCAAGTCCCAGCCAGTGCCAAAACCTTGTTCGATTGAATTGGAATTTGGAATTGGAATTGGAATTGGATTTGGATTGCTTCTTCTCGCCTCCTGTCAATCATCTTCTTCATGAAAGCTGCCGTGAGAGCTCTGAGATTGAGATCCCTCTCCTCCGATTCTTGTCGTCGATTGTACTCAGCACAGCCCCGGCCTCATGAACCCCCGGACAACGACACCTCTCATTGGAACCACAAGTACAGAGACAGAGTGAGGAGTAAGGTGTTTGGGGAAGACGTTTCTAATTTCAGGAGACTTGAGAGGGAACAGAATAAGAAGAATAGAGCTGGTCTTCTAGCAAAGGAGTTGCTCGATGCCGCCTTGGATGAGCAGCAGCAGCAGCAGCAGCAATTGGTGGATTCAGAGGTCAAGGAGGAGGATCAGAAGTCCCTGTCTGTCGGTATTATCGGTCCTCCTAATGCTGGCAAATCTGCTCTTACCAATTGCATTGTAAATATTCAATCTCTTTATTTTACTACATTTTACATTACATTTCTGATTATTATTAATTTAAATAAATACTCCAAATGTAGATTGGTACTAAGATTTCAGCTGTTTCAAGGAAGGTCAATACAACTACTCATCAAGTCTTGGGTGTTATGACTCAAGGACCTACTCAACTTGTATGTTCCCTTATCAATTTACTTCACTTATTCGGATCTTAGTATATTGTACAGTATTCCCTAAATGTTTCTCATAACTTTTTTTTTCTTTCTGTTTTATGTCCAATGCAGTGTTTCTTTGATTGCCCTGGAGTCATGCTAAAGAAAAATGGAATTCCTTACCGGGATATCAGAATTCGCAATCAGAATGCATGGAGTTCCATGGACCTATATCAAGTGCTGATAGTTATTTTTGATGTGCATAGACATATTACAAGGTTCGACTTGTTTTTCCAACTTTCAATATCCTTCTATTACAAAATGCTACTACTAGCTTTGCAGACATAACATATTCAAAGAGGGTTTGAGTTATCATATTTAATGATCCTTTCTGTTGAAGTAGTATACATGTAAGGTCTGTATCAATTTGTAAATGCGAAAAGTCGTTTGTAGAATATGTGTATATAGACTGGCCATGCAGACATAGACAAGTACCTTAATGTGTTTCCAACTGATTTTTTGCGATTAATAAGGAACGACACAAAATCTCCTTAGGCGGCACTTGAGGGTCATCACTTGATGTAGAATCACTAAAATATTTTTAAGCGACAAAGAAAAATTTAAGTTTCTATTTGTTTCCTTTTTCTAGTCATGGAATGGCCTAATCTAAAGAAACCCTCTTTAAGAATTTTTTTTGTTCTCCATTCTATGAAGAAAAGTTCTCCAATTTCTTTTTATGGGCCTGCTTATATGATGTTGTCAGTATTAGAAGATGTCCTAGAAACTACCAAATTTAGTATCTACAGCATTTTCCATCCATGTTCTGATGTAAAACATTAGCCAGTACATTATAATTACACAGAAATAAGCCATGCACAAATAGACACTAGAAACCAATAAATGACCTGTCAAATACAGCTGAAATGTTTCCTACGCGTTGTTAAGAATGAGTTATGACAGTGATATTCATGGTATTCGACAATTGTATACCTGAAATCAATTGGGCCCCAAGTGACTGCTTCTTGTTCTTCATCTAGGCCTGATTCAAGAGTGGTAAGATTGATTGAGAGAATGGGGGCAATGAGCAGCTCAAGCCAGAAGCGTATCTTATGCATGAACAAGGTTGACTTGGTTCCGAAGAAGAAAGATCTCCTTAGGGTTGCTAATGAATTCACTGACTTACCGGGATATGACAAGTATGTTTATCATTTTCTTTTTCCGCCTGTTATTTGACTGATCTCTGTGGTACCTTATGCAATTCAGCTGCTTTTTAGGCAGTTCTTAATCTCAGGACTGAAGGGTGCTGGGGTGAAAGACTTAACTCAGTATCTCGTTGAGCAGGTATATCTCTAGAGTTAAAGGCAGAGTTTTTCAGAGTATTGTAGAGTATCAGTTCTACAAATCTGTAATAAATGTGTGTTTACCCATTGAAAATTTTGTATTTTAGCTACAGTAGCTATATAGTCTAAGTTACCCAGACCTGGCTGTAACTGCTCGGGTGCATGTCCGGGTTCGGACTCGGCCATTTTGTGGGGAAATAAATAATTCACTATTAAAATGAAGTCTCGAAGTGCCATACCATGCCGGTGTGTTGAGTGTCCGACACAAGTATGCACGGAGAATTGAAGAGTGATTTTATTGTATTTTGCTGTTGGGACTTAAACCCTTTTCCTTCATGTTCTGCACGTAGAAAAGACATTCCAAATAGAAGCTGAAAAATTACTGGGTGCTTCTTTCTTGTTTAGTCAGTAAAAAGACCATGGGATGAAGATCCTTTTGTCATGAGCGAAGAAGTTATGAAGAGCATCTCACTAGAAGTTGTGAGGGAAAAATTGTTGGACCATGTGCATCAGGTAATGCTTGTTTTCACAAATCTTTCAGGTTAGAATGGTGGACTGAGCATAATGTTGAAAACTCAGTTGCTATTATAGATGACAACTTAAATGAATAAAATATTTATCCATTTAAGTTTCCGGATGCAGGAAATCCCATATGGAATTGATCACCGCTTGATGGGCTGGAAGGAGTTGGGAGACGGCTCTCTTCGGATTGAGCAACATTTTGTCACTCCCAAAGTGAGCCAAAAGAGAATTTTAATAGGCAGCAAGGGCTCCAAAATAGGGTTAGTGTTCCTTTTCTGGCAAGTCACAAGTCAAGCCTGCCTTCAAATATTTCTAATTTATCCAAACAGCTGAGCAACTTCCCATCGTTTTGCCTATAGTCTGGTAGTATTAATATCTTGGCGACCAACACAAAGTGATCTTTTGTCTTTCGCATTGAAAACAACTTGCAACTATTTTACCTCTGTAGAATTGGATTCATACTTGGTCTTACTGATTGTACACCACTTGATCCTAATCACACATCCCATATGTTCCAACTATGCAGGAGAATTGGTATGGAAGCTAACGAGGAGCTGCGGTCCATATTCAAGAGAAACGTCCATCTCATATTAAACGTTATGACCAAGTAAATTGACGCCATTGCATGATAGATATACTCGTCAGTGACGTGCTGTGTACAGAATTGGTGTTACTTACCTTGTACCTTTCCTTCAAGATTCATCTCTATTCCTTTTCTTGTTGGGACCTTTTGTTTAGAAGAACAGTTTTGGAGGAATTTTATAAGCTAAATCATAAATGTTGTAATAATGTTTTATTGGTCTTTAGTTTTAGTTACTCCAGTTTGCTTTTACTTTTTTGTTTCTAACTTAAAATTGTGATTTTCCTTGAAGGTAACGGAAACATGCATAATACATCAAACCATAGAACACTAGTAATATGCTTGTACCAACTTAACTAGCCCTAGTACTCGTCACAGTAGACGAACAAAATATGCATCCATGTTATTATTCCTTAATCAGATGCCTATGCAGTGAAGGACTGAAACGGAAGAGTAAGCTGTTCAAGAAGGCCTGTAATTGGAACAGCCAGTCTAGGGTCGAACTCAAACCCATGCAGTTCATCTCCACCGCAGCCGAAACCTCTGTTGTTTATGTAAGGGCATGCCGGAATCCACACCCACTGCTTCTGCCAGAAATCAAACATCAGTGCCCTATCTGAAGACCCTCTGATCAGCATCACCACAAACTCACCATGTGCAACACAGTTGAATCCACGCCCGCCTTCAATCTCTGCAAACTGAATGTACAGTTGCTGCGGCATCCTCTCTATCTCCAACCATAATGTCCCACACTCCTGCAGCGCCCAAAGCCTCAAGCTTTTCGGAACATTCAGCTTGCTCTTCTCCACAGCTGCAACTAAGACGAGCTTTCCCCTGCTCTCGACCAAGTTGGGGGATCGGAGAAATCTTCTCATGGGAGCTTGAATCTTGCACCAGGTGTTGGATGAAATGTCATAGGATAGAACACTGAATGGGCTGTAGTTCATGCAGTAGAATTTGCCACCCACATGCACCATTCTCCCTGATTCCAGGCTGCAGAGCCTTGGGAGTGAAGAGGTGGTGCCCCAAATGGAGTAGAATCCGCCCACGTCAATGTGGAAGCTCTCAGAAGTTAGATTCTTGACCGCGTAAGGAGATATCAAATCATCTCCTGCGAATGACAAGTCAATCGAGGAGTTTGTTATGGTTAGGCCAACTGAAGGGCAAAGCCTGGGGCGGAGAGTTGATGGAAGCTGAAACAAAGAACCCGTTAACGGGTTGCAGAGAAGAATGTTCTTGGAACCGGAATCTTCTGAAACCCAACAGATTAGGCCGCTGGAAGAGGAGACGGGCGAAAAACCAGGAGGGATTAAGGGGAATAAAAGACGGTACCATTTTAAGTTCTCTGGATCGAAAAGGTACCCTTCATAGCTTGTTGGTGATCTCTCCTGGTTTTTGAAGATTTGGTTTTTGAGGCTTTGTTGTTTAAAAAATAGGAACCAGTGGCGGCAAGGCGAGCACTGGAGGTATAGTTCCAGAAATGCATTGGAGAAAATGAGGCCATACCATCTCTTACAGACTGCCCGAGAACGAAAAAGTGCCGGAGGTGGAAGAGAGGCAATGATACGATCGATCAATCTCTGTGGTAGTCTGCTCCAGATCCTGGTGTCCATCCATGGAACTGTGTTACACAACATGCCACTTGGTATGCCACCAATGGTGATAGTGCTGGTAGTAGAGGTAAATGATCCATAGGGGAAAGGAGGGATGTTATGCATTGGTGTTTGAAAAGCCTCCATGATATACTAGCTACAAATTTCAAGAAGTAATAGAAAATACTAGAAGAGATCTTCTTTTGTGGCTCAGAAGAGAAACATATTACTAATAGCTACAGAGTTGGGGAAAGTTTGAGGAAGAATTGGAACAAAAAGGCTCAATTTGGTTAACAAGGCGGCAAGGCCTTTCTTTTTTTGTGGTTGGGTTCTTGTGGAATGGTTTTCTGTAGGGAGGAAAGTTGTTTATATAGGAAGAGGTAATGATTTTTATTTTAAATAAATTATTTATTTGCATTTTCTTCTTAGCTTGTTTGTGAATTAAAGCACTCTTTGGCTGAGGGGTCATTTGTTGATCTATCATTTCAGTGTTTTCTTGTCAATGTAGCTATGCCAAGGATTGGAAGATATATCATGACATGCACAGAACAGAACAGATCACCTGACTTACATCAGATATATAAGAGGTTTTTAATTTATTAACTGTTATATCAAAGTTATTTCCACCTGCATGGAAGAAGACTACAAGGGACAAGCAACAGTATTAAATTCTCTGTTTTTTTTTTTTTAATTATTTTTCATCAGTAATTATGATTTATGATAACAGATGGTAATTTATATATAGAGCTGAATAAATGTGTATGATTAATGATTATACTCATTCATGATTCATACTATAAATTGCTGTATATATCTGCAGTGTCCATGCAAAATATATACTATAATTAATCAAGCTTGTCCTGTTTAAGGTGTCATGATTTTAAGTCTAATGTATCTTGAATTCTTGATCGTCATGATTTTATGATTTATGATTATTAAATTTATATATGGAAATCTAACAGCTTGGTAGCTGTTGCACATGCAGCATGCATTAAGTTAGAAACTTAGAAACAACAATATATGTATATCAGTATATGGGCATATGGCCAGGATGGGAGTGATCATTCATCAGACATGAGTGATGTGAATAATTATGATTTAAGAGCAAGTTACTAGCTAGCTAGCTAACAGTGTAATGTTAATTCCGATCTGTTTCTTAATTCACCACCTTAATTAATTAATTAATAATCATCTTGCAGGGATATATAGATTTTGGCTTTGTTTTGTTAATTATAGGCTGGGATGATGAATCACTACTATAGACTACTGATCATCATAGATTCATATCTAAATAAATCTTCTTCTTCTGATTCTTCTTCTTTAAAATGATCGAAGTAGCTAGTAGTACTGATGATATGACTGCTTTAATTATATATGCTATAATAGTATTTTCATGGGGCTCCTTGACATATAGTATCAATCATAATCATCTCAGTGCCTTGTCTTTGTCAAAATCTCTCTTCCCTTTTACTAACATGATTGTTCTCTTCTTAGTTCTCACTATACATACATACAGTTTCCATAAATAGAAAAAGTTTGGTTGATCATATTTGGACATTGTGTTTTCCATTCAAGAAACCGCCAGAAAGGGTAAAAGGTTCACCCATCAAATATAGAAATTATATATGCATCTCTTCAAGTAATCTATCCATGACAGTATAGTACTAGTAGTAGTAAATAAATTCCCTCTTTCTTTTTACCACTACTGAAGTCTGAAGTACTACTTATTCATCATCTTGTTTCTTCTTTTATTATTATAAGTTGGTTTGTCTTTTAAAGCTAGGCCTGAATTAATTAATTAAGAGTAGTGCATATACAAGAGCAGCTGAGACTATTCATTCATTGATGCATTAAGTTGGGATTTTGACAGTTTTCTAATTTGTGACTTAGCTTGTTGTAGACAGCAAGTAGCTGGCCATATTATCCTTTGGTTATTATGCTGCGTCATGATACGCTCAGTGCTTGCTATTGTTCATCAGGTTTTCATTTGCCGCCGGCACTAGCATGATGCACTGTACGTAGTAGTAGCTGCTATATAGGCATACAACTATCAATCATATCATGAGTTATACTACTCCAGTATATAGCACTAGCTAGTCATTAGTATTTCACTTTACTGTGGATGGATCATGGACGACTCAGTATATCATCTCATCTCATATCATTACTTGGTTAATAATTTGGTCCGTTTTACATCAACCCCACCTAGCTAATATATCATCTCATTTGGTTAGTTTACTGCCTAACTAAAGGTTTCAATCTAACAGTTGAGCTCCATCTACTCTTTCCAATAATATCTAGCTAGCTACCTTAGTTGGATGTAGTGAGTTTGACAATTTTTAATGTTAAAAGTATATGAAAGTGAAATCGTATTTAATTAAATCGGATATTGTATGTATTTAATTATACATATTAAATAAGCAACTATCTTTAATTTAATAATGTGAGTATGAGATCGATCGAATTATCTTAAAGTGGATTATATGGACTTAATTGGTGTAGGAGAATGGTCCATACTATTTCTTAAATTAAATTCTTATAAAGTGACCGTACGATTGAACTATTATATTCAATTTAGTATTTCATAGCTCATGGCGTGGTACACAGATTATTAAAATATAATTAGTATTACCTCCCAAGGAATTAGACTAGCCTATGTTTTGAAATATCAAATTGTTTCATTTGATAATTGGAATATTATGTATGTTTAGAGAGGAACTCATATTTCATCGACGTTTGTTGGATAAAATGGTGAGGAACTTGAATTTATTTAATCAAAGTTTTAAGTTCGAGTTTTATGGATGTTAAAAATGCCATTGAAAGGGTCATTCCTTAAAAAAATAGTTCGACTGAATTAGTCGACAAAGCAAATACTAGTGGAAATCGTGGGGGAGAAGAAAGAAAGAAAGAAAGGAAGGAAGGAGCTCATATTTGGTTCAAGGGCACAGAGCTTAGCTGGGCCTTGGCCCGTCAGTTTTAGTTGACATAAGTGTAGAATACTGATGGGCTTCTGAATTGAGGCCCACCCGGTTCCAAGTTTCCCCGAAATTAAATAGACCGCTTCATCTTGTTGTTGAATGTTGATTTGTGAATTGGAGGGAAAGGAAAGGAAAGGAAAGAAAAGGGAAAATGGCGCGGCGTGTGGCGGCGAGAGGCGGCGAATCTTCAGAAATGAGAGTGATTGCTCATGT
>JAQRGC011729375.1:0-12348 GCA_028659135.1 Plantago lanceolata | reverse complement strand
GGTGGGTGGTGTGATGAGGAGAAGAACTTCAAAAGTGTCCCTGAGGATGTCTGGGCAAGGATTACTAAGGTACCATCTTGTATGAGTAAATGATTACTAATAAACTGTGAAACATTGTGAAGTTCCTTGATACCAAGAATTATTATATTATGTTGTTTGCATTTACACATAAGAATACAATATTGTCATCCTTTAATAACTTTTTCCAAACTTACTATGTAGGACTTCCCAAAGATGGAATCAATGAAGACAACTTCATGGCCATATTTTGATGCCTGGTGTGAAATCTTTGGTACTGACATTGCAACTGGTAAGAGATCCAGAGCATTTGGTGAAGGGCTTAACAAAATTCTTGCTGGAGAAAGATATGGTGCTAAAGAGGAGGGCCTGGAACATGGATATGACATGAGAGCTGCTGATTTAGGTGATGGTGTGAACAAGGCTCCAGGCAAAGGTGTAGGTAATACTCCAAAAGCTTTTGATGAGGACAGTGATGAGGCTGAGGAGGAGAAGGAAAGGTCTCACATTCCACCATTGTGGAGGGTAATGTTATCCCAAAGAAGAGGAGGATTAGAAATGTTGGTGATGCAGATGGAGCCTTTTTGAGTATGATATTCATCAAAATGAGCAAGGAAGCTTTTGAATCTTTCAAAATGCCTGATCAGAATTCTCCTCCTAAACCGAAAGAAGCTGAATTAAGTGATGAAATGCAGAAGATGTATGAGGTTATGAATAATATGGAAGGGCTAGAAAGTGAGTACAGAGTTCCAATAGGAGTAAATTTATCAAATGATGATCATCTCAGGAAGTTCTTCTTACAGATGTCCCCTGCTGATCAACGCACTTATGTGTCCAATGCAGATAGGGAGATTGACATCCAATTCTGAGCCTCAACACCTCTCTTTTTGACAGTGGTGATCTACCAAATATGGAGCTAACTGAGGATTTCCCCCTTTTTGTGTTTTACTTTTTTTGTGGGAAACAATCCTCTGTAAAGTATGTTAGAGCAGGTCTCTTTTGTTTATGAAATGCTTACTTAACTACTCATGGAGATCACAGGAAAAATGTAGTAATGATCATATGGGTTTTTTTGTGCACCAGGGATTCTATTTATCCCTTTTTTCACTTGTAACTTTGGAAAACCTGATATAAAAGTTGCAATATATTGAGGTGCTACTGCTGTGATTTTTTAAGTTGCTGATATATGACAGTTTTGTGGAAGGAAACATGACTTAAAACCAACTTCCCACCCTACACTTCATTTCTGGCAAACCAAAATAAACAGAGTACAAACATGATTCCTAGTCTTGTTGTAAAGAACCAAGACTTAACAAAAGGAAGAACTAGAAAATAACAACAGAGAAGAAGGTCTAAACAAAACCTACTGCCCTTTACAAACAGAAGTACTACAACTGAGACATCTAGAGTTGTGGTAGTGGGAAGGGGTATGATTGCAAGAGAGCTAAGTCTCATT
Source organism: Plantago lanceolata (assembly GCA_028659135.1). Classification (NCBI taxonomy): domain Eukaryota; kingdom Viridiplantae; phylum Streptophyta; class Magnoliopsida; order Lamiales; family Plantaginaceae; genus Plantago; species Plantago lanceolata. The sequence goes on along the minus strand of JAQRGC011729375.1, from coordinate 10,874 downwards.
TTTTACCACCTTAAAGGAGATCTTGGGAAGGGCAGCAAAGTTTGGTGCAGAGTGACTGTCAGCTGAAGATCCATTTGGTGAGGATGATCCCATATCAAACAGCAATTTCTTTTTCTTAGACTCATTTTTTCTGGATTGAAGCCTACCTACCTTTCCTCCACTGGTCCTCAGTAGACATCTCAATGCTTGGAGAGCTTTGAGCTTGAGCAGGAGAAGCAAATCTCATATGAGACTGGATCCTTGGTGAAGGATTGTCCCATGATTCGGGTGAGCTATTGAGGTCAATATTGAGATTAGCCCCAATGTGAGAGACAGGGGACTCATTTTCTCCATTAGTTTGACCATTAGTGTTACCAATAACAAAGGACACCTCTTCACCCCTTTACTGCACATCTTCCAGTATTTCTGTGTCAGAAACATAATCTGCTGTCTTCCCAGCGAAGATCACTGCTAGTTCACTCCAAAGAGGATCTCCAACCTAAATATACCAGGCACACCTTCCATCTTTCTGTAACATAAAAAAGAAGTTAATCAGATTGAACAATTTCAAATAGAACAATAACATGAAATCAAACAAAATTAAGAATACACAGAAGATTATCAGTAAAACCTCCAGGATCTTTTCCCAACTCTCATCTTTGCCACCAAACCGGTTTAACTTGACAAAGTATTTTATCCCTTCTGCGTGCATGAGCTTCCTAGCAACAAAGAACCTCTCAACAAGCTTTTCAACCACAACTGCCACTTCCTCCATGGTGTAGTTAACACCAAAGTGAGCCCTCAAAGCCTCAATGACAACTTCAAGGCCATAGTCAACATGTGTAGGCCATTTCCACACAGTTTCATCAGAAGCCAGCCTTAGAAGAGAAGAAACCAAGTACTCAACATGGTGTTTTGGGAAGGAAGTTTTGTAGAACAGCAAGTTTTGAGCTCGGATAGCTGAAAGGGTATTGTTGGGAGGCATGGTTGTTGGTTATTAAGAAAGTGAGCAGAGAAGATGTGTGAGTTATGAGTAGTGTTGCATGCCCCTTAAATAGATGGAATAAGATTACTATTGGCATATTTGGCATTAATAGATGCAACCACCACAAGTTAAAAGGCTGAATGGTCAAGTTCGTGATTTAAGCTTCTAAAGCTTGATTTAATAGCTATTTCTTGAGCCAAGTATTTGATTTGATAGCCTTGCCCAGCAGTGTTATCATTACTTGTGTTAAATTTGCCTTGACCATGAGTCTTTATAGTGTATGGTATTTACTGTTGTAGAATTCCTATATGTTTACTACCAATCTCCAAATGAAACGAACACATAAATCAAAATTGATAACAACATGACACGAGGCTAAATACGGTATCGATTACTCGGGCACACTCCGATGGTAAATAGAAAGAAATATGTTTGCAGTTGTTAGAGTGTATATTACTTGTAAACTATATTATTGTATTGATTTTCATATTAACTGTAGAGTTGACAAGTCCAAGATTCCCTGCACAAAATCTACGCGTTTACAGTAAAACCTACCACAAGTTAGATGTCATTAATGTAAAGTCACTTATTGTTCGTTACGAGTTCGACTATTAAGGTCCGGTATGAGCTTCGTAATAATGCTCATTCATATCTTGAAGGATTTGTTTAAAAAAAAGGAGTTGTTTACCTTATGATTACCATAACTCACAAATTTGCGAATAACTTAACTAAATAATGGGTTCTTATTTGATTTGTAAGCAAATATCACTATGTTATAACTATGTTATTATTCATTAACTCACAAGAATCTACTCATTAACACTGAAAGCAAGTAGAGGCACCTAAAGAAAAAACCAAAATAAAGTAAGAAAAGAAAAAGAAAAACAAAAAAAAAACAGCTTAAAAAAAAGGCTGAAAGCAAGTAGAACATATAGTGAAGGGTAATCAGGTAACTACAAATCCTAACGGCTACTTAAAGTACAACTGTAAGAGCTTTGTGTACTCCCACTTGCCAAAATCACAAAACACGCTTTTGAGTACACAAAACGATTTATATACAATACCCTTATACTCCTCATAGTTCAGAATCTCAATTTTTAACATTACCAGCAAGTGTGATCATTTGAGCTTCACGTTCCTATTACATTAGCAATTCTACGTTATATCATGCGTAAAAATCAAACGTAGGTTACTAAACTCCACATCATATAAACAAAAGTACAATGTAGAATAATTTTACAATCGAACTTCCAATTAAAACATATAGAAACATAGATCCTAATATAGCGTACCGCAATAATAAGTCGATTAACAAAACCAGGTGGTAATACAGAGCCAAAATAAGGGGATAACTGACATAGTTTTGATTACCATCAAAATAATCTAATTAGAAAATACTGGCGTACGTAAACACCTAAATACTTAAGCATCCTCTGGAATACGAAGCTGCTCTGCAATCATCTGATCATACACATCAATATAAACTTGAGGTCCCCCAGCAGTCCACATATTGCAGCTTCCATAGTTACGATTCTGCAGCTCCATCATGAATTTGCTTGGAACAGGGGGACCAAGAGCAACACCACGTTTTAAGGGAACAAAAGGTTTCAGTTTCGTGTGAATGTGCCACCGCTCCCCAAATACCTCCTGAGCCCCAATTGTTTCCTCTCCGATTTCAGTAATCACCTGGTGAAGTGCATGAGCATCTTGGTGAAGTGTCCAGGCATCAGAATAACCTAAAACTGGTGGTATTTCAGGAGGAATCAGATAACTTAGCTTCTTTTTCCCAGTCTGGTGATCATCAACTTCAACGTACTCTACGTCTTGCATGTATATCCTTACCATCCATTGATTATGAATCTCACAGTTGGACCACATTTCCTTTAGGCTAATGTCATCATGAAGTGGATACAAGCCTTCACGAATCTCTTATCCATGTGCATGATACCACATTCTTGTTGGTAGAAGATCACCAACCAACATAATTTGTGAGCAAAGGAATAGCTCCTCCATAGAGAAGGTTTGAGGATCCACATTGTGAATGTATCTTACCTCTCCCCCTATATACTTTATCTGCCGCAAGTACATTGCATGGAATCTACCACCAACTTTTACCTCAATGCTCCTAACATGTTCAGGTAAACCTGATGTAGGAAAACAAATGGTCTATATCAGTGAAGTACCTATCTCATGGTTGCATATTACACAGTTGAAGATATGGAAGATGTAGTTTATGTAAATAATGAATAAATTACTGTTTCATCAATCAAATTTCAATCCACAATCAGGTGTATAAGGATAACTGAATTCATAAGTACTTAACCTAACAATGTCAGTTTATGAACCAAAACAGAGAGGACACAAAAGGACTACAAATTGGATGCCAGTTTATTGAATTGTGACATACAAATGGCAGGTGGTTTATTTATTGTGTAAATAAGCTAAGTTAGTCATGAGTATTTATCCAAAATCTACCAAAAACACAGGTTTTATTCATGCTGCCCATTTTCTCTTCCTTAAGTACCATTTTTAGGGTTCTGGTAATTGTAATGAGTTGCTAAATTAGCCCATTATCATTCCAATTAAAACCCTGGTTATAGTTGTATAATAACTTAAATTGGGAATGTGTAGTTTCCAAATGAATTTTATTTCTCAAGCCACATGGATTTGCAGGGGGTACAATGAATTAATAAACTAATTACACCCCTAAATCCCTATTACACACATGGATCATGATAATTGCTTAAAATCCATCAAAATATCAGACTAACCTAAAACCCTAATTACAGTAATAAGTAAGACATCCACAGAAGTCCAAAAATGGTGATGTGATTAAGTAAGGCATTTTAGAATCAAATCAAAAAAAGAAGTTAGTTGTTTAAGAAACTAAACCATGCAGCTGTTGAAAACAAAGATCTTTGACAGAAAAATAAGCAAAGCACACTTTTACAAGAACAATATGAGTAAAAGAGTTAGGGATCTTGCCCTTTGGCCTCCTGGCTCCTTTCTTCGGCCCTCGACGAGTTGGAAAGGGTGTTCCCGGACCGGTACCATTCCCACCTCTTCTCATCGGATTAGTTAGTGTTCCTCCATTTCCAGCCGGTGAAGTCATTTGAAAATGAACAGTGTGAGAAAGAAGCTGTTGGTGTGTCTGAAGGTGAGTAATGGTGAAATAATGTCTTTATTGGGAAAGTAATACCTCATAAGCACTTATAGACTTAGGCTATATCCTCTAGCTTTACTTGAAATGACTAAACAGCTCTGCACATTATCACCATCTCCAATAAAGAATGCAACTTAAATGGGGGAACTGAAGAGGCTTCATATTTCAAACATAAAATGATGACAATGGCAATATCTGGGGCAATTATGTATTTTCAATGTAATACTTATGAAACCAAACTTGCATATCAGATTCTTAGGTGATGTGGTATATTAGATACTTCACTATTATGAAACCAAACTTGTGAAACCAAACTTGCATATCAGATTCTTAGGTGATGTGGTATATTAGCTTGTAAATAATGTCACTAAATCAATGCATTCAGCCATGATCATCTTAATTAATCATAAGATGTTTAATCCTGTGACAATTTACACAAATCGCCAATGAGAGAGCAAAAGGATTATCAGTACACTCACACTTGTAAACAAACTCCTAGCATCACACATCAAATGTTGCATGTCCTATATAATGTCTCCATATTGGATATATAATGCCCCAAAATAGGTATACCCTAAGTGGTGTGGACCTATGTTAGATGGCCACATGTATCTTCAGTTAACACAGATATGACAGGCTTTACATTTCTTCACATTCCTCCCCCTATTAATATGATTACAACAGGCTTGAGTTTTTCACACCTTCTCCACAACTACTCACTTTTGCTCCCAAAAAAACAACTGCAAGCTCCCACAAAAACACCTGCAACTATGTCAACTCGTCCAGTTTGCTTCTGTGGTTCTCGTGCAAGAGTGTACTACTCTTGGACTGATGTTAACCTGGGTAGAAGATTTGCAAAATGTTGTCGTTCAAGGGCAAGTTTTTACCACTGGTTGTCTTTTTCTTTCTTAAATCTACTTTTTGAATTATGTACTTATTGGATTACTCTGTTCAACCACATGCAGCTTCCTCAAGGTTGCACCAACTGGAAATGGCTTGACCCTGCTCTGAGTGAATACTACCGTTCTTTGATCAATGGCTTCATCCAGTCACAGGACATCCTCAAGGATGAGATTGCTCAGCTTAGGAGACAGGTTGCAGTGCTAGAAGGCCATGCAATTGCTACTCCGACAAGTGATACTAGCTCCATAGTTGCAGATGCTGATCATCAAGCTGGAAGCCAAAGTGATGGATTTGAGTTCCAGCAAATGGGGCAGAGCAGTGGTGGTATTGTTGACTCTGCTTTTCAGGCTGTTAAGACCCAAAATGGTTCATCTGATGCTGAGACTGCTAATCCAAGGCATAGGGAGGGAAATGAGTTTCTGTACATGATGGTCATATCCCTGGCAGTGGCACTTTTCTTTAAATTTCTAGGTTAGACAGTCCTTTAGGAAGGGAAGTCATGAAATCCTACCTCTGCAATGTTTTATGTTTAAGTGTTGATCTGCTTTAAGTGTACTAATCAAGGCCTAGTGTCATTTGTCTGTCCTAAGTATTGTACTAAGCTTCTGATGTGTGGTTATTATCTAATGGAAAGTTCTTTTGGTGAAATAATGTACTTACTTAATTGGTAATTGTTCTGTAATGTCACTTAGTAATTCAAACTTCTTTAAGTGTTGGTCAATTGGGCTTGCTTTGGTCAATAAGATTCAATATCTTTGGATCAAATAAATAGTGTATCAGATGCCATAAGTAGTGGCCCAATAGGTTGTATGACCAAATCAAGGTCCATCAACTTCACTTCAACTACTAGATCCTAGGGTTTGAAGGTTCCCTACACTATTTACACCAAGTGTTCATCTGCATACTACTCCACACACACAAATATCAACCATTCTCAAACAAACAATCATGTCTTGGTTCCCACCTCACACTTGTGGAAATCCCCTGGCAGAGTTCACTTTATGGAGCAAGGAAGATCCAGGCAGAAGATATGTGAAATGTTCCAAGTTTAAGGTGTTAACTACTTCTAGATTTACTTCATCTGTATTTTTGTTAAGTTGCACCATTAATATGTTTTTTTATTTTCATGTGTAGGAGGAAGGTGGCTGTGACTATCAAAGGTGGATGGATCCAGTGGTTCCTCCCCGGTATGTTGAAGTCATCAATGGTCTGAGGAGAACTCAGATCATGCTTGTGTACGAGACTACTAGACTGAAGGCAAAAGTTCGTGCCTTCGAAGATGCTGCAAGGCTCTCCAATAGAGGAGCTAGAAATGAAGGAAATGAAGTTGAAATCCTTGCTGATGGACCTCCTAGTGATAGTGAAGGAACTGTTGGACTTGTTTAAGTCTTGATTAAGCATAAAGCTATGTTGTTTAAGTTGGTTAAGTTGTTTTAAGTTTAATGTTAAAGTTTGTTATTGGTTGACACTACCAGTAATGGACTAGGCTAGTTGTTGGTTAACATCTTGGATTTTTATACCAAAGATGATCTAACCAAAGTTGTATTTCCTTGGTTCTAATGAAATCTAATGAACTAGATTATTATGTTGTTGGATTTTACATTACTAATCCATATTGCATGATCACAATTGAATAGCAATGAAGGCAGCCTAATTGGCCTTTAGTTATCACAATTGAAACTTAGAAGTTATTGTAGTAAATCTGAAAAGAAGCATTTACAACTACCGACTCCTATGTTGTCCTTTCGAATTGTGGCGTCGCATAAAAAAAACTAATAATAATATTGACCGCATGTCATGGTGTACTCTAGTGTCGAAATACAATTGTTGGTGTATATTATTAAAAAGCTTTAAATAAGCACAAGTTTTAATACACTCTTACGAATTTATCGTATTACATTTTTCGTCGTCTGCTATAATGTTCGTTTGGAGTTCAATTTATTAGTAAAATTGGTTGTCTTCAATGCCATCCCCACGGTTCAACTATTATTCATTTCATGGCAGTCGGCAAATGACTAGTCTTGAGCCAAAGACCATCAAATCAAATTTGAAATGAAGAAGCAGGTTATTATTACGTCTAAAGATCATGATCTTATGGGATGAGGCATCCAAAGAATCCCGTCTGAACATTGATTAATACATGGAGGGGAAATGGCATCAATAATAGTTAATGGTAGTTTTTTAAAGCATTAAAATAATACTTAGACAATTACGTCTCGTTTCGTATACCATTATCATGATGCCTATTCACCTAGCATGTATTCCTAAATACAATACAAGTCAAGTGTATGGACTAGAATTATACTTAAATATATATTCCTACAGTCAATTAACATCAATTACTGTGCAGTGATACCTTTTATGTGACATTGAGATTCATATATTGTCATCTTAGTAGTTTAGTTTTAGTACAAAACATGAATATACTTATGATATCCTTAACCACATTACTAGCATCCTTGTGGTAGTAACAAAAACTATTCCAAAGTTCATGAATCATTCACAAGTTAGATCACTAATGCCCAGTTGCATGTTTATTGCTAGCATGTTCATGTGTGTGTATTAAGTTGTCAATATAAGGTCAACCGCATTCATAGTTACGTACGAAACCATAACACGGTTTTCTTCTCACATTTTGATACTTCTTGTTATGAACAATACAATACACTAAAGTAAGTGCAAAACGACGATATAACTTGTTCGCAGTACGTATATAAAAAAAAGATATCGCATATAAATATAGTCCATCAACCATCAACCACTAACATTTATAGATAGATGCAAGATCACTTATATCGATACAAACACTCAAGTGTTTGGTCTTGTATCTATAGTCATATCCTATATGACTTGATGATGCTAGTGTAATAATGTTGAATGACCACCATCAAATCAATATCTTTTTCTTCCTGCCATATTGAATCAATTAGCATCACAAATAGTAATGCTAATTGACACCTACCTGTGCATGAGTTAACTCCATCTGCAGGCTATTTTATTCGGGCGGGTCGGATTCTCCAATATCCCCAATACTCAAATTGCCCTATAAATAAATTGATTGTGTTTTGCTGTATCACTCAAAAAACACTTCAACTTTCTTCACTAATCAAATTCCAAACACTTCTAAAAAATGGCTGAGCACACTTGTGGAAACGAGGCTGAACAGCTCACATGCTGGACTCCAAATTCCCCTGCTAGAAGGTTTCAGAGATGTGCACGCTGGCAGGTAATCTATCTTGATAGATTTTCTATCTATCTGATTTGTTATCTTTTCCAATTACAGTTTCTAATTTCTACTACTTCTTTATTTTCAGATTGAGGGTGGCTGCAACTACTGGAGATGGATTGATGCACCACTTCCGGAGCATTACCGGATCCAGATGAACTCGCTCATTGATAGATTGACGGTTGCTCAGCAGCAGCTAGATTATCGCCAGGGGATGATCATGCACCTCAATGCTCAGCTTGTTTCTCTGCGTCAGATTGAATAGCCGCCGCAATGCTGCTCTGGCCAGTGTCATGGGAAGCATGGGATTTGGTGGGAACTTCAGCTCTCCTTCCACATCAGGATCTGCTGGGGCTGGACCATCAGGAATTTCTCATGGAGCAGGACCCTCCGGAACAGTGTGAAATCCAGAGAGTCATATCTATAATCTCCGACAATGTTTTCCTTACTTTTGATGTTGTTTCCATTTCGTAGTTTATCTGCTTTAGTTAGGATTTCGTGTGGAATTTCTTGAGGTGTCGAGATTTTTCAATTGCAGAGGTAGACTGCAATCGTATCTTTTGTGTTGTTCAACCATCTTTTGTTTATCAATGAAATGTTGGAGATTCAAAAAATGATCAGCATCTTCTAACTCTGTCTGTAATGAACTTTCAATTTGAAAAAACCCGGGAATCATAACTTCCATCAACACACAACAGAACAAAACAGGGCAACCAAGCACTTAAGTTTGTGTTGAAAAAGAAGGAGACAGTGAGGGTAATTCAGTAAATTCCATTAAACAGCACTAAAACAACTATTAACCATATGCAATTGGGCTGCTATCAGACTCGTACCAATCACGTGGGTTCACATTTTGGTCCAACAACCGCATGTGGGTTTGCATGGTTACCAATCGCCAAACGTGGACACCGATTTGGGCCAAAACACTTGAATAGTCCACTCGGGCAGGCCCAAAGTGGTCCACTTTGGGCCACGTTGACTGTATTTGCCCAATGCAAACTACCAATCAGCCCCTTAGAAGAAGAAGTGCACTATCAATTTCAGCTCAAGTATTGACAAGTCGGGATAAAGACCTCGTCAATTGTGCCCAGGGTCATGAGTTTGCAGAAGAAGTCCAGCTTATTCTAGAAGGTGGTCCGGAAGGTGGAAAGGACCTATAAGCCCTTGATAATGGTCCTTTACTACCCAAGGGCCTAGGTCCTATTTCTAAGGATATTTTTCAAAAAGTTACTATGTTGGGCTTTGGCAGTGGCACATACTCCAGTATTTCTCACTATATACTCTTGCCCATAAAGAGTCAGGTTTGGTAAGTAATCTCCACAAATGCTTTAACTGGTTTACACCTCAACAAGAACATACTCGCAGGTCCCATTCCCGACACATTCGGCAAATTAACACCAAGCTGGCATCCAGTTCCAATATCTCTCTCACAACCAGCTCTCTGGAGCAGTTCCAAGAGGTTGGGGGCCTTGGGGCGACTCACAGTTTGCGATAATGCAGTTTCAGAACAACAGGCTCGAAGGTTACATATCATTCCTACAATTTACTGGATTGGAGTATTTGATGAACCTGAATGTGAGTTATAATACTGAGTACCTGTTGGTGGCAGACTGGATCAGTTTGATTTTACAGCTTACTTCCATAACTGTGTGCCATTGCCCAATTGCACAAGAAGATCCTGATAAACATTTAAAACTGATTTGCAGAACATACAGAAAGAAAAAGAACTGACATAACCTGCTACTTCAATTGGGGAAATGAAGCTAAAATTTAATGAAAGAATGTCATAAATGGTGTAAGAATCTGTAGTTACAAGTTTACAACAACAGTGAGAGATAACTTACAAGTTACAACAGTGAGAAATAAACTTACAACAGTGAGAAGTAAACGAAGTATTAAATCAAAATTTACTCATTGAAACACATACAATCCAGACATCTTGGATACCTATATACACTCCGACCTGTTGGTCGTTCAAATACTCGTTTATTTTGTCTCACTGCTTTTCTAACTCTTGCCTCGAAAACTTTCCATTCTATTGTGTTGTTTTTAATGAATATATCAGCAAGTCGTCGTTTGTTTGGCCGTATTGTTGGCATTTTGCCACCACCATAGTAAATTCGGTAACCAGCTATTAAAGAAGAAAATTGACTTCCTGAGTCTGTCATGGCGAATACGTCAGCAGCCGTGCATACTATGAAGTCAAGTGCTGCCATCTGCAAAAGATTTTAGCATGCATAAGATCGATGAAAACATACATGCTGAATTAGAAGTGCTACTTATGCATTTAGATATTTACTTTGACAGTGTTTGCATAATAGCTATATCTCATGCTCGTTGCTTGAGTAATTTTACAATCATGAATATGCATCGGTGTAATCACAGATAATTCGGGGTATTTCTGCAATTGTTTATAAAACAAAAATATAAGTAGCACGAAAGTAAGTACAATTTTTACCTGAGATGAGAAATTTGCAAATGGCTCGATTTCAGCTGGAGATAGCAAGTTTTCTTTGGTGACTAGATTTGGAAACAAGGTAGTCAAAGCTGCTAATCTCGACTTGCCTCCATAAATATGTGCACCAGCTAGATATATATGTGTTCGGCGGTTGAAACCA
>JAQRGC011728869.1:0-11590 GCA_028659135.1 Plantago lanceolata | reverse complement strand
TGTAAACAGCTAATCCCACTATTCTCAATTCTCAAATAGCATGACATTCTGGAAACTTCCTATTCTTGGTAGATGTTCAAATATATGAATCATATGCACCTTCAGAAACGATTCCGCAAGGATTTGAGCAATATTTGAAGCCGGCATAGAGTGGGTTTGCACTAAGAGGTTGGCTTCCTCGAAAGATTCTTGTGCTTTAAGTGAAAGCAACTGCAAAAGTTCAATTGGCTGCTTCTCAAACGCCTCTGAAAATGTCAGACCAAGCACATTTGCAGCTTTTACAACAGATACTATTTTTCTGCATAGTCCACGCCCACTACCCACAATGAGAATGGAAGCTAAACGCTCAAGGACCTGCATCATGAAAGAACGCAGAGCAATTGAACTAAATATTTGAGGAACACTTGCAATTGAAAGAATCTGAACGTGAAACAATTTTCTTTGGAAAAACTTCAAGATAAACACCAACACATAGAGCATGCAGCCAATATCATGTGCCTTATAAATTCGAATAAAGAAAAGTCTTGGAAGTTGGAATTGATTAAGCTGAAATTGAGGAGATTAGCACTCTATATAGATATAACTGAAATTCAAATCTAATGTAAACGTTGATGGTTGAAATGTAGTGTGAACTTTGAAAGCACCTCTAGGGGATCAACAATGAGATCATCAGCCAGTAGATTGTATGACTGTATGACAGAGTGCACTTCCTCATCCAGCATAGATACGGATACTTTGTTGCTCGGAGTAGAGAGAGTAGCGAGCTTTAAAGCAGCATCCACAAGTAAAAATTCAGATGGTATATTATCCGGGGACAGTTTCGTTTGCAGTTGCCTGGCAGCAGCTGTTTGCCCAAAATCCAAAAGTGAAAGAACAGCCCTTTCTAATTCTGCTGGTCCAACTCTTTCCTCCCACTTTGACAAGGATGCGTCTATTCTAAGGTTTTCATCTGACAGCGGCGAATCATCTTTGACGCTGGGCGCAGTGGATTCATACTCGAACTTCTTATCAACTTCATCAAATAAAGTTCTTCTTGATGACATGCCTTTTGTTCTCCTTTTTGGTTTTGTACTTGCTACAGTAGTACTTGAAGGACCTGAGTCGAAAGTTTGAAGGTTTCTAAGATGTCCTTGGCTACTTTCCTTATCATTCTTCTCCAAATTTCTTCTGCGTGCATTTATATGATTGTCCATCTTCACAATAACTGTTGCAGTACGATCTATCAAACTAGAATCCTTGCCAGCTCCAGGTTCTCGAGTTGGGTTCGTAAATGAAGATTCATTCTCACTCTTCACTTGGGTTTCCGATTCGACGGCTAAGAGCCAGACTCGGGTCTCAATTTCACGCAGAAGGTGCAGAGGATAAAACCTGATACAAAAATTTCATCCTAAAAACGTTATTGGTGCACCAAAATGCAGATTAGTGAGGCATAAAAATTACTTACGGATTTGACAGAGTAATCATTCCACTCAGCCACTGTAAAGCAATCAGCAATATTTCATGAATTTCTCTAGCTGGAATATCTTTTTCAGCTATCTCTGCATGTTTAAGGAAGAATAGGCCTGCCTAAAAAAGTAGAAAACAAAGTGATGCGTTAACTACTGCATGAAAAGCCTAACTGCAGATCTTGGAAAACAGGTCCGTGACAATCAATAACTAGGTCCTTTTAAACTCGGATATATTCTGACCTCCAACAGGAAAGGAAAGAGAAGCAATTGGTCAAATTTCAAAGTGCAGCCAGGAAAGAACATGACTCGCAGATATTGATGTGCAAAAGGGGCTAGTAGCTACCATCCATAACCTCAATTACCATATAACAAATTTACCTGCAATGCTGGGAAAGAATGTCTGATGAAAAGTGTCTGGCAGTGGGTCCACAAAGAAATCCTTTCTTCCGGGACATCCCAAAGAAACTCCTTCCACTCCGTTACCATAGCTTCAGCCTAGATAACAGCAAATTTCATAAATGGACTAGATTAAAATGGCTATCAAAACCTTTGCTTCAGTTCACGAAATGGAAGATGGTAGTCCTGTTTTAGGTTAAGGATCAATTGGAAATAGCCTCTATATTATTACAGGGGAAAACTGTCTACGCCCAAACACCACCTGTTTTCACCCTTACCCCGCTTGCTGTGGATGCCTCTCTCAAGGCATGTGGGGAATGATGATGATATCTCAAATTCTCAATTACAATATTATACCATCACGTATCTAAGTTTCTTAAAAACATGTGTCCAGATGTAAATGCTCATTTATTTTGGGACGGAGGAAGTATATTTTAAATGCATTGCTGTTATTTTGATTGATACACCCTCCTAATTTTACTATACTAGGAAACTTGCACGCGGTACTTGCGTGTATATTTTTAGTCGTACAATTTCTAAATTTCCATAACATATTGAGTTTCTAAGATTGTAAATGAATAGAAAAGTAAATCTTTAACACCTTTTTTACATAGAATTTAAAATATTAGTATTTCATTTCTTATATCTAACCAAATTTTATTAACTAAGGGTTAAAATTTTATTGACTACGGGTAGTAAACTGCTCGACAATTTTTATAGTAGATGGATGAGTCATGAGTCTTAAGGTCAGTGGAGGTTTATTATTTTTTCAAAATTAAAAAATATAACTGGTAGTTTTCGTCCGAAATAAACTTTAAAACATTATTTCATTTCTTAGATCTAACTAAATTTTATTAACCAAGGAACTAAATTTTATTAAGGGTGAAAATTTTATTAACTAAGGGTAGTAAACTGCTCAACAATTTTAACAGTAAATGGATGAGTCATGAATCTTAAGGTTAGTAGAGGTTTATTATTTTTTCAAAATTAAAAAATAATAAAACATAATTGGTAGTTTTGGTCCGACAACTACCTTGGGAGTGTTTCTTTTATATAAGTATAGATAGATGATGGCAGGAGGGGAATGTCATCTTACAAGTGGCAGTTTTAGTTCTGTAAACAAGCATCTATGCTAAAGTGGGACCAAGCATCCATGGTCCACACGAGGGGAGAGGTTTCATCTCACGAATGCTTGTATGCCCTTATCAAACACTATCACTTTTTTCTGTGAACTAAAGGAAGATTAGAGTTAGACATTGTACCTGCATTTCAGTAACATGATTGGCAGCTGATTTCCACTGCGATTCACCACTCGCCTCCAATTGCTTGGCCCAACTGCGAGCCTGTTCCCAATATCCATTTTTTTCTAAAGCTGTTAAAAGTGAAGCATCATCAAATGATTCATTTCCTAAGAGAGGACAATCATCACTGCGCAGGGAGTGTTCAGCCATATCAATTTTCCAACACAACCGCCCAAATCTTGTTGCAGTACACCCTTCATCACCAAAGTCTGTCGTTGCAAGAAGTCGCAGCAAGCATCTTTTTTCATATGGTGATGGACATGTCAATAGTACTGCATCAGCAGCTTTTACAGCTGTGGAAACTATCCATGACGTTTCAATTTTTCCTTCTCTTTCAGTGTGATGGTGTATGAGAGAAGACTCTTCTTTAATTCTACTTGAAAAGGACCCAAGATGTGCTGAAGCCTCTGAAAGGCGCATTTGTGAGAAGGCCTGACAATGACATAAACCTTGATGAAAACACACAACTTGGTTCTGAGGTTTAATACTTAATTGCATCTAAGCATCATACAATGATTTACTGTTCTTAACAAATACTAATTCTTAAAAGAGACCAACTTATGTGAAGACCATAAAAAGACCAACACAAAATAATTAATGACTCATTTAGGATCATTTTACTACCTACGCATGTTGTGGGTTTGTGTTGGTCTTTTTTCGGTCTTTTCAATAGTTGGTCCCTCAAGAGACGGATTCATTATTAGAAAAAATTGACATGAATTCCTTCACTTTCTTTTCTCATTTATCTCAAAATCACTAAGATTTCTTACATACACAAATCTGGAGCACGATAAAGTACTTGATTGGCAATGTCTGGTGGCTTCAACACTCCAAAGTTTAGAAGAAAGATAAAATCATAAAAGTGCTGCTGAGTGATATAACCATATAACTTCACATCTTATGCTATTAATCATATACTCTGTTTTACGGAAACAAGAAGAACCTCAGGAGCAGAGAAACCAATGCTAGTGTCTTGAGTTGATAATCATGACTCTCCAGAGAATCAAAGATAATTTAAACTAAATTGAGTTTTAAAAAATTGAAAAAATAATATAAATCTGAACAGACACATGCAGTCATGCAAGATCTAGGAGCTATACAATTCATGCAATCATATAACCCACTCTGCAATCCTAATGACTCTGGCCAAAATAAAAAAAAATAAAAGATTACCAACCTGAAGAGCACGAATAAAAGGTAACAGGGAACATGAAGGTAGAAATATCTCAAAAGCCTGAAGCAGGGGAAGGAACAGCCGTTGCTCACAAAGCACAGAAACCATTCTTGACAAAGAGACATCCATGCTATCTGACCCAACTGAAATATTGGTATCCCCAACGCCTATTCGTTTGTTTTCTCCTTCATACTTAACACCTCGAGTGTTGGACACACCAGAACCTTCAGAAATTTGAAAAGACTCCAGTGCAAAAGAATCCACTGGAACAGATTCGGTAAGGCGTCTGCGCTTACTGCTTTTACGGCTATAATGAAATGATACACTTCTATCACTAGCAGGAAGGGAATTGGTAGACTCCACCGCAGACCGAACATTTTTTGCAATTTGGGAAGCTATGTCATTAACTTTGATGGCTGAAGTTTCTCTGCAGATAGAGGAGATATCAGTAAAGAAATAATATTTTAAGGAAAGAGAGACTAGAATGTAACTAAAACAAGCATAGAAGACAAAAAACAGAAAGTACATGAAATACTAAATGAAGCTAGATTATAATAATATGCGAGTTATTAATAAAAAATATCACAACCTTGCCGCAGTGATTTCCAGCCAAACTGACAAACAAGAGAACGGGGATGTATCAGGAAAGCAGGATGCGATCATGGCCAGAATTGACCAACCCAAGTTCTTGGCTTTCAGAAGAAGAGCTTCGCCAGGTTTTTCATGGTTTTCACATTCAGCTATAATTCCAAATAACTCAGCAGGTATGTAACCGTTCTCTTCTGGTAATAAATTTTCAGCCCTTTTGTCTGCAGTATCCAAGTTCGATGAAGAACTAAGTTGTCTCCTGGATTGCATGCTTTTCAAAACAGTTACTATATGTATCTTTAAACGGGGATCCTTGAATTCTTGTGATGCCTGATATTTTGCAGATGATACAAGTAAAAAAAATCAATTCTTCAGTTAAAGTGATGATATAAGTAAGTTAAGACTTAAGATTATCGTAAACAATTAATGTAAGGATGAAACTTACTACTTGGATTACGGTTTCAAATGGATATTTTCCCAACTGGGCTTCTGACAAAAACCCAACCTACATTTGAAGCAAATAAAACAGAGAACCATTACATTGGTTTCAAAAGCACCAAGACCAATCATACATAAATATAAAAGGTAAATCAGAAAACCATACCCAATCATTATCCCTGGCTAATGCAGTAAGGTATTTAGTGCTTAAAGAAATGTTATGCATCTGGCAAAAGGTAGTGACCAGTTGCCACTGCTCGCTTGACGCTTTTTGATGAGACCTTAGGTCAGCTCCATCCCCATTTCCAGTTGACAACCAAGACCCGCAAGTCATTTCGTTGGATGGCAATGGAAGACTTGCTCTTTCCAAGTGCTGTAAAACAAGCAGAAGAGCTCCTGATGTGGCTTTGTCACCTTTCTGCATCATATTACTAGAATATTCATGAAGATAACCATCAGCCAGTGCCCGTGCAAGAGATTCTGTCACATCCACTTCAACAGCTGACGGATAAAGTGCAGAAACCTTAGGTGACATTTGCTTATAATACTTATTGTCCACAGACTGGTAGAAAGAAGATATTCTTCTCAGTGCAGCAATATTGATCCGAAGAATACTAGTAGACAGTCCACATAACTCCAAAAGAAAGGCACATGAAGCAACCATTACAGTGTCACTGAAATGCTCAATGGCAAGGGGTACGACCTGAACATCATAAAATTATGTTTACCCAAATCGAAATTACAACAGCAGAATATATTAACTCCTCACATATCCAATTCGTAATGTTTTAACGAAAAGTCCACCTACAATAAAAATCATAACAATGCTTCCAGTAGTTTTTAAAGGACACAGGAATCCCATGGAAACAAAAATATTGTTACAACTATTAGGCTATACTGACAAACATTGTCCCTCTCCATGTGATGGATACATTAAAATAGAAGAGAAACAATAGATAATGTTGTAGCTTGTCCATGTACATCTGCAACAAGTCAGCAACGCTCTTATGATATGACACTGGTCAAGAATTAACAGATAGACTTTTTTAACTAAGATTTTTTCCCATCGCTATTTTCCCCAAGGCTTCCACAGTAAAAATACTCGTATATTATCCTCCTTACAAAAGATGTGGCCCAAGAAGTCCGTGAAATATCAATAGACCACACATATCTATGTTCTTTTCCTTATACACTTCAAAATATGACTGATAAAATATATTTCTTGCATCCTTCCAGCCGTCTAAAAAGTACTTCTATCCCAAAGTAAAAAAGATTGATGCAAACATTACATGCAGTATGTACAATTGTACATTGTACGCCATTAACCTAAATATAACTACAGGTGGAAAGCAGAAGAAAGACCTATCTAGGACAAACAAATACTAGTGCATACCTAGGAGAAAAATAGATACATATTCAACATCACAGCACAGCTGTTTGTCCAAATAATGGAAATAGAAAGACCTACCCCAGTCCCCATTTATGCAAAGATTAGTAGTCTTATGGTATTTACGTACAGTATATGTAAGGTTGTCTTGTCTTACAAACAAATATATTTGCAGATGAACCGAGTATCCATAATCCTAGTAGAATGATTTGATTTCCGAAAAAACAGAAACTAATCATAGTGTGTAATATCTTACTTGAATAAATGAAGTAAATTCTAGGTGCCGTTTACTTTCTTCGCTAGATTTATCAGCAATAAATTTGTATATCAGTTTGCATAATAGAAACAAGATTCTTACAGATGAGAGAACAGACTCCTCGCTCTCAGTTATTGGTGCAAGGAGCATCTGAACATCAGATTGGATATTGGCTTGCCCGCTAGACAGGGTTTCAGATTGCCCACGGAGCTTATTTTCAGACTTCAACTTGTGAACCCTAGCTGAGAGGATATGATTTAAAGCAGACAGTGCACGGCCCCGATGTAAATGATGTTCAAGGCCAGCTCCTGCTTCCTGCCAATTGAAAAGATATTGTCAATTGATAGAGAAAACCTGGAAGAAAGTGTTTGGTAAATAAAAGCCCTTAGATTAATTGGATTGATTGTAATATGCACACACAGCATTCCTGGAGACTAAAAGCAAAGGAGGTGCAGGCTTGCACGGAAATATTAAATTTTGGGACATGGGGAACCCACATAGCTATAAATAATGCAATAGCTGGAAAAAACACATAAGCCAGGTAACCCATAGCCAGGCTCAGACTTGGAAGGAACAATGAGCTTTGCAGGTCAGAAATATTAATCATGTCTTTGCTAATGGTGAACATCTAAAAAGAACCAAGCCCAATAACATGTCCACTAATAAGATTTATAATATACTTAATACTGCTGAATATTCATCCAACTAATTGGACTCAAATAAAGCCCACAAAAAATAAGTGCAGTGTACCATCCTAACCTAAGTCCTACACTCCTACCAGTACCAGCATCATCTTCTTCCTTCACATTTCTGCAACCATCATCTACTTGTATCCCTCTCCAAACTTTCCACTCACCTCTCTGTCAATTGTCCATCTTCCTTTCCACTCCAACTGGAATACAGAATCCAGGTCTGATTTCTCACCCGATGGAGGTACGCCAGCCCAAAGATAAAGAACAAAAAAAAAATTTGGACGTTTCATATTGAAAACATCTCCCTTATTCTGAAAAAAAATGAAAACAAATGCTCCTAAATGTATTGGTGCCATAGGCAAGATGCTCCTAAGCGTATTAGTTCTACATGGGTCAAGATACGGAGACCTGTTGTCCTATCTTTGTTGCCAAAGATGTCAGGTGGATACTTAGTATAGATATGAAGCTCACAGCCAAAAGATTAGCTAAATTCATGGTTGATGCATTGTTCTTTCTGTGGTACTTACAGTTCACTCCCATTAAGATGGATGGACATTCATCTCATGGTTAATTGAAGGGCAAATTTTTATTTTTTTCCCAGTGACATATGCATTATGCAAATGCATATATCGAGAACCTTTTTGCTAGGTAAAAACCCTAGAAGTTTTCCAAGACAGAATAATTACCTTCAGAGAAGATGCATAGAGTTCTTCCTCTATATGTTTCTGAACAGCAGCTTCCCACGAGGTGGCACTGATCTGAGAATGTCCACTAGAACTTACTACATAATAGATGTCTTGTAGCATAGAAAGCTCTCCAGTCTCTGAGTTGGCCATCGAATGCCATCCGATTGGACCCTGTTGAAATGGGTAAATAACACACTTGAGGAGCCTTAAGAATATACAATGTCAACGATTAAAAATGTTATCCAACCAACGAAAAGACATATCGCCATCCACTGAGCATACAGAAACAATTGAACTTAGTCTAAATGCAGTTCATCACATCCTCTGAATGAACTGGATTTATCAAGTACTAACAGATGCCTAAACCAACTACCTGCACATAGAGCTGAATCAATCTACGGACAGGCTTAGGGAACCAGCAAGGGATCATCTGCAGAATTGTAGTGTCACGTACAGAAGAGAAAAATACTCCTTCCCGCCAATGCAAGGAATCTAGCAAGTCCGAATAACCCGGCACTATAGAACAAAGAGAATAATAAGAGACAATGATGAGAATGCAACTGCATATATATATACAAACTAGTATAGGAACAGCGCACAGATTAGATACCCTTTTTCTTAACAGCCAAATTGCAGCACATAAGATCCTGCCCAAAACATGCTGCAACAAGTGTGTTCCATAGTGTAGGGAAGCGTTGCAGGGCTGGCCTAAGGTTCTCCAAGGTGCATTGAGCAGAACTACAATGCCTGTTTACACTACCACTGTTAAGGCATTCTTGTAACGGAATGGGGGCAAACATTAGTGTTGCTAAGGCTGCCATTTCTCCTGCTCCTTCTGCTATGTCATCAACAGCTTGAATGATGTTATCACTCTCCAGAATATTAAGCTTATTTCCTGGAACTAAACTACCTAAAGCAACTGCACGAACATTAGAAAATGAAGCATCGTATTCTCTTCCCTTAACTCTCAGCAAGAGCAAGCACTTTGCCCATTCATTGTCACCCTGAAAACATAAAGAAAAAAAATGTTTTTTTTTTCTTTTTAAAGGTAATCAAGAATGTATTATTAAATACAACTGATAATACACGGGATGTGCACTACAGCTGTACAGCAGGTCAGATAGAGAAGAAAAGAGACTAGTACTATCAGGCAAGGGAAAAAAAAAAAAAAGTGGTATTGGATAAATAACAATGAAATTACTGAACAGCCATAGAGTAAAAATCTCAGGACAAGAAGCAAACTAGAGTTTCAGTTGATCAACTTCTCGACTTTCAAGTTTAGAATTCCATGTCTACAATTCTGAACAATCCATTTACAAGATACAAGTTACACCCTACAACAAAAAGAACAGCCAAGATATACTCCCTCTCTCCCATACTAAACTTCTAATTATGCTTTTTGGGTTGTCTGGATCTGGAAAACTTCTCATTCAAAAGATAGCAAGTATAATACCCCAGCCAATTTAAATTGTCTTCACTTTATTCGTTCTACTTATAGAATTATACTCTCCAAGCTTTTTATCAATTTTTAAATACTGCAGTGTTAAATGGGATAGGGGGAGTATATACTTACCACCGCATCTTGTAGCAACAAAAGAGAACTCTGATCAAGAGCCAGATTATGAAGGTCAAGGTAGAGATCCAGAAGGTTCAGCAAGTTATACTGTGCACAGAACCGAACAACAACTTTATGCAAACCTTGGACCGCATCGGGATCAGTTGTCATGTTGCCTATATCAAGTATGGCATCTGATGAGTCGCCAATGCCACCATCCAGCAATGGATGCATATCAGTTATGAAACCTGACTGTGCCAGCAATGGTACAATATCTGCAGTACCATGCCAGTATTCGGTCAAAAAGATGAATTTTTTTGCAAGCTGCTGTTCCATGAGCATTCTCAACCATGAAGAGCATGTTCTGTTTGCAGCAAACCTAAACGCTCTAATGCTTGGAACATCCATACATACTGTATCCACCTCTTCAAGAAAGTTTCCATAGTTGTTAAAACTGTGAATGTCCTGACCATATGCTGAGGTAGGGTGTACATCGTCCAAGCTGATGATAAGGCTCCCATTGGAGAGTGCATATGATGGAATTACCTCCAGCATCTTTGAAGCTTCCACCCAATCATTGTGGCACACATGATACTCAAGTTGAGATTCCCACAACACATTAACACCCATAAGAAGAGGTTGATCCAGTAAAACCTGATAGATGTAAAACCAGGTGAGATATAATAGCATTGAAATGTTATAGAAGAACCCCCACCAAACTAACTTAACACACGAAAGACATGGTACAATTGGAATTTCAACTCTTTCTAAATGCTTAACGGAGAAGGCTCAACAGCTAGAGATGACTAGAAGATTAGAAGTACTTTCATGTGTATGCTTATAATCCAGTTTTCATTCTAACATTCAATTGGGAAGAGAAAGCAGAATATGCACTAGTCTTTTCCATGTATAACAGGGGAATGATTTATGCTTTTATATCGAAGTATCTGAGTAGGGTAAAGAACAGAATTGGTCAACTGGATTGAAATTCAGTTTCTTGGGTGGCTTCACGGGAACAGCAAGTAAAGTGGTCCTTAATAGACTGTCACTATCAGAAGCATTTTTGAATTGTTGACAGATGACACAGACAGGTTCAAGAATTTACGTGTATAAGATCCTCAGAAAAGGCTACCAACATATGATAAATTTGATCTTACTCAAGGCACGGGTCAAGCATTCGATGAAAAATATCTTTATCTTTCTGTGTTTATTTTGTTTTTAAAATGCTGCATTTTAACCATCAATTTCATGGGAACCATAAATCAAGGGTAAAATAACTTTTCTCAAAAGTCATCATAAGGGAAGAGCAAAGTGTCACCATGAGGATTCTTTGGGTCAACATCAAAGCCTCCAATGCATCACCAAGGCGGTGATTCAGCGGCTGATTCACTATGGCAGCATTAGACTTAAGAGCATCCCTTGAAACTTGAGCATATGATTACTCTATTCCCAGTAGGCCTGGCAATTGGTCCGGACCGGTCCGGATCGGTCCGGATCGCTAATGGATCGGATCCGTATGGATCGGTCCATGATGGATCGTTCTTTAAATTTTATCGGATCGGTCTCGGATCGGATCGGATCGGGTCCGGACTTGATCCGATGAAAAAATGAAAAATTGCCAAATTATAGCTTAAATGTCGGATCAGTTTGGACTCGGATCGGATCGGTC
>JAQRGC011727804.1:0-15422 GCA_028659135.1 Plantago lanceolata | reverse complement strand
CTTTGGTACCCTTAGACGGATTGTTCGTATTGAATATCCAGGTGTACCTTTGAAACGTACAGTTCTATTTGAGGTTGACAGGTACGACCCTTCTCCAGATGGTATGAAAACACATGTGGATTATGAGTTGGTTGAGATCAACAAGAAGAAGAAGTATGAAAAGTACGAGCCATTTGTGTTAGCCAGTCAAGCAACACAAGTTGTCTACTTTCCCTATCCAGGTGTCTCTAAGACGAAGGGTGATTGGTTGGGTGGGATACCCATACGTGCTCGTTCCAAGATTGAGTATATAGAGAAAGACGAGTCCATAACCAACTCGTTCCAGTCGGATATAGTGGATGAGGTAGCACGACGCCCTATACAGGATAGAGATGGGCAGTTTTCCCTGCACGAGGATCATTTTGTAGAGTTAGAGTTGGAGGAACCTTTACTTGGTAATGAATTATGTTGCTATGTCATTTATACGTATATTCACTTGTATGCTCATTTACATTACTTGCAATCTATCATTTGTATTGTACGTGCATATTTCATATCATTATACTAACCTTGATATTGTTTTATTTGCAGATGCCGAAACCTAGGTGCACTTACGTTCCACCCGAGTTTCGAGTTCCTGGAGCCCCAGGGTACGAGCAGAGTGTAGTTCCACCCATCATTGGTCAGTTGGAGGAAAGTAGCTCCTCATCTTCAAAGAAGAAGAAGACTGGGTTTGACCCATTTGCGAACCTACCTGATGATGGTTGCCCATACGTGAAGCCGACCCTGGGTGCCATGTATAGGGGGTTGCCAGTTCTGTTCCCTAACGGGAAAGCAGCGTAAGTACACTTTCTGTTGTTTAGTTATTTGTTTAAGTTGTGACATAATACGTATATTTTATTATGCTTATTCATTCTTATTTGTCTTTTACAATGATAATAGGTTTCACCCTCCCGAGTCCCATGGGAAGATCAGTGACATCATCACCCAGCGGTTCATAGCTCCAACACCGACTGAGGACCGTGGTGGGGAGAAGTGGTCAAAGCTGCCTGACCATGTCATTGGCTTCTACTTCGATGAGATGCGGGTATTGTAACTGTATAAAATATTTAGTAAACGTTGTTTTTATTTCTAAATTTACGTGAGTGGTATGTTAGCCACTATATTTGGGTGATATGTTAGTCACCATGTGTTAGTTGTTTTGTTACGGCAATGTGAGTGGTATGTTAGCCACTGTATTTGGGTGATATGTTAGTCACCATTGTGTTTATGTTAATCTTGTTCTTGTCGTATTAATTGGTGTGTTCTAAATTGTAACCTTTGGTTGTTTTGGTGGTTAGAAACACTACTTCTTTCCAAATAGATTTTTGAAGGAAATCTGTCTTGTTTTCAACACTGTTGGTTCTCGTTGTTACTGAGACAAGGTCCACGACCTAAAGGAGCCTCCTCGAGTGCAGCCTAGATTCATCCACGACAGCGAGTGGCCTCTATGGTTGGCTTATTGGAAGTCAAAAGGATACCCAGGCCCAAGCAGATCAGAACAAGAACTATCGAGCACGGGCGGACATAAGCAGCTTCGATGATGAGGACTATTCGAAGCACCATCTAGGTACACAGTCTCAGGCCACTCGTGACCTCAAAGCAGTAAATTAACTTGTGCTTTATTGCTTAGTTAATATTTGTGGCTTTCAATATTCTTACAACTTTATTGTAAACACTAACACTTATTACTTTGCAAAATGAACAGAGGCTCGATGGACAAGGCTTTGAGTCGTACTTGGGCATGGTGAGGAGAGCCAAGTGCAAGGACGGCAAGTTGCATTCAAGAAAGCCAAGAAACTGAATATAAGTACATAAATGAGTAGTCCGAGTTACTTGTATTGTATTTATTTTAAAAAGTTTACATATGTATTGTAATATATCAACTCATGCATTGCTTAACTGCTTGTAGGACGACATTGAGGCTTTGTACCTGGTGAAAATGAAAGAGAAGGGTGACATGCTTACTATGGAGGAAGAGAACGCTGCCTTCCTCGAGGTGAACCCTCCTGGCCCTAAGTGGTCGATTTATGGCTTAGGGAACTTGGGACGTTCTCTTGCATCTGCTTCATTTCAGCCCTCATCCGGTTCTACAAACAGCTCAAAGTCTCGATTGGCTGAAGAGATGGCAGCAATTAGGGCTGAGAATTCTAGGATTATGGCCGAGAATGCTGAAATGAGGACCACTCAGAACACACTTGTGTCTCAGGTATATTCACTTGTATGCTAAGATTATGTTGATATGTCATGTAGATGTATAACCACTTGTATGCTCATTTACATTACTTGCATCTATTATTCATATTCTTAACTACATCGATCATTACTTGTATCAGGTGGAGACGCAGAACTGGGTGCTGAAGAAGGTGCTAGAGAAGCATCCCATTGGCATGGACCCGTTCGCAGAGGGAGCTTTGTTTCAGACCGGAGAGGGGAGCCCTGGTACGGCTGGGAGTGCGGGTTTGCAAGGCAGTTCTCATGCTCATTCAGGTTTGAGTGGTCCTCGTCCTTAGATTTGACATTTTACTTTGACATTTACTCGTACTATTGTAGAACTTTCACATTAACATTTGTAGTACACATTTTTCTATTTTGAAGAATCGAATTTTATTGCATGAAGATTTCAATTCAATTTTACTGAGTTTTTGTTTTTAGTACGTAAATTTATATGTATTCTCAATAAACAGGTTGTGGTATAATTATTAAGCAAAATAATAAAAAAAATAAAAATAAAAAATAAATTTACCAACGGATATTTTATCCGTTGGTAACTAGTTGACTTTGTCAACTGGTTGACAAAGTCAACCAGTCTACTTGACCAATGGATAATTTATATGTTGGTAATTTTTACCGACGGATAAATTATCCGTCGGTCAACAGATAGGGGCTGGTCAACGCCCCTATTCGTCACTCCGTCGGTAATATCCGTCGCTAAATTTAGCGACGGATAAATACCGTTGCTAAAGGGTTACCGACGGATGAAATAACGACGCGCTATTTATCCGTCGGTAAAAGAATTTTATCCGTTGGTATCTTAATACCGACAGATCGGTACTGACGGATAAAATCCATCGGTAAGTTCCTTTTTTCTTGTAGTGCAAGCACTGACATGCGTCCAACCTTAGGATTTGATGTAAGAAACGCTTGGTAATCCATCTTGTACCTGTAAGATCACTAAGAAAAAACAGCAACAAGCTCTCGATGCCAATTGATAAAATAGGTGCACACTAAAACAATAAGAGTTAGTCCAAGATCTAAAACTCCTACAGAGTACGTATAGTATTCCTAACAGATATCGAAGTTGCACCTGGAGTTACGACAACTTCGATCACAACTTCACAATCTGTATTAGTTAAACTAATACGTGCACAGAGTAAATAATAAAACAGCGGTAAAGAACACACGTATTAAACTTTTTCTAACTGTTGATGCTCAACAGTTAGATGCTATGAAAGTAAAAACGACTAGATCAAATAGTAAAGAGTACAGATAAACTAAACTCACTAATCTAGTAAACGACACACAAGCTAGATAAACTATCTATGTGAGAACCAACTCACCTATATCCTAGAAGAATATATAAACTTGCTTGCGTAAACAGATTATGAAAGTAAACAAAAACTCTAAACAGAAAACTCTAAACTTCAAGAGTAAATCTCAAAATCCATGTCTCTTCAGTGTCGATATTCTACCCTTTATATAGTGTTGAGAAACACCTTCATACGTGTAGAATCCTTCATTGAATCAAACTTGTAAATCTCCTCAACTTCTAATCGGATATCATAAACAGTGTTCAAGTTGTTAGGATTCCTAATCCATGTTGAACACTGTGTTGTCATAACCTCATCTCTCTAAAGTCGATTTCTTCAATGATTCTTCTTTCAAGTAAACTTCTCATAGTAGAAGGTCTTCTAATCTGATCAACCTTTATTAAGAAAAGGGAAAACCAATACGAAGTAGTTCGAATGTAAACGCAATAGAATTGTAGAGTTGTCATAATTCCTGGTTCAACACCGAATGAACTTTGTCGAAATTATCCACTCTGACATCATTCATACTGAGTTCAGAAACTTAAGGCAATGTATAGTTATCCAGTCATTCAAACATAAGTCGTAGTAGAACTCTGACGCTTCTTCTTGTTCTTTTCCTTTAACTAAAACCGTTTTTTGATGATACACAGTTGTTGAGCTGAATTAAATGGATTTGAATTGAGTTGAATTTAATTTTAATAGTTTTTGGACGAAGAGATAATATAGGCCACCATGAGGAACAAAATTTGTCTTCCACCATAGCATAGTATAAGAAACAACTAAATCTGAAAATTTAGGTTGATATAATACCACCAATTAACAACAACAAGTAAAATGGAACTGAATTGCAAATATAAAATTACTGTCAAATATCTTACTTAAACAAAGCCACTAGACTAAATGATTCCTCACACTTAAAAGAGTGATGTTCCTTTGCCCTTCTTGTCACCACCAATCTCGAAGTGCTTGCATCGCTGAAATAGAACAGGTGAATGTAAGTGGACAATAAACCATCAAGCTGAAAGTGTAATGAATAGAGAACCACACAAACTTTAATAGGATGCTGAGATACATGCTTGCACAATTGCACCCCTGGCAGCCTCAACACAATTTTCTTTGTGGTTTTTGCCTGATCAGAAGAGACATGCATCAGATTTATGAATTAAGAAAACTGTTGCTTTCATTTTTTTCATGCGATAAGATAATAGCTGCCATCAAACTCCCTAGACGATATGTAGCTTATTTAAGGAAAACAATGTTGGTAAATATGAGGGTGGTGATAATCTTGGAAAACTTCTGTGAATCGTGTAGTCACTTTCCAAACAAGATAATTCGACCCTTACTTGTTGTCTGGGTTGCACGAATTCCTTGCCGGGATAATCCAAGAAGGCAATATAATTCAGGCAATATGAATTTCGATCAGAAAGTAGAGAGGATGTAAGAGTTTTTCGTATCTGTTCAGGAGTCCAAATCCTCCAATATATATAGAAGTACAAAAACGAAGCGGTATGAACGAAGGGGTGCCTTTATCCAGAATTAACCGGTATAAATGAAAGGGTGCCTTTATCCAAAATCGTTGGAAACAATTAATAATGAATTATAAGTTTTCCAAAAAGGTCGCCAGGGGCTCCGCCCCTTGGACCCCGCAAGGGGGCACAACCCCCTTGACCCCTGCTTCGTGTTCGCGGCCGGTAACTCGTTAGCTCAACAAGCGTGCAGTCCGCACTACCCGAACTTGTTCCGAGCCTTAACGTGAGATCGCATTGGTCTCTAGTAAATCACATTACTACTAAAATGAATTGATGACACTAAAATCACCAACAAAGAAAGGCATAATTCAATTTTTTTCATCGGAGCTGCATAATAAATGCCAAGAATATGTGTGAAACGAGTTGAAGCTGAATGATTTACCCTCTTGTGGAAGACGGGCTTGGTCTGACCACCATAACTGGACTACTTCCTGTCATAACGACGTTTCCCTTGTGCAGTCAAACTATCTTTGCCCTTCTTGGATTGTGTCACCTAATGCAAAGTGTGCTTTTTGCACTCCTTCCACTTGCAAAACATCTTCTTAGTTTTTGGGACGTTAACCTGCAAAGACAAACATATGCGATATAACACCAGCAACAGCAAAATCATAGAGCAAATATACACACTCAGAACAAAGGAAATATCTCATATTTGCAGACAGACTTGGCGATGGATAACCTATCTGTCGCCATGTTATTGTATTTCCATTCAATTTTATTTCTGGGTCAACACTTCGGAGACGGATAACGTTACCCGTCGCTAGATATAACGACGGTTAACGAAATCCGTTGCAAAGTGTGAACGGTTTAAGGGTTTAAGTTCGCGAACTAATTCATTCGTCTCTAGTTCATTGCATCTGTCGCTATATTTATCGACCTGTCGCCAACTGTTGGCGACGGGTATTATCCGTCGCCAATTCCGTCGTAGTTTCCTGTTTTTCTTGTAGTGGGTGTACTTTTAACTCCGGGTTGTTGACAAGTGTACCGTCCTTATTTGTCCACGTCACATTTCGTCATGCTCACCAACTTCAACTGTCTCTATCAAGGGTAGTTTAATCATCCACGTTGACTGTAGAATAGTTCTAGTATAGTCTTGATTGTTCCTTGCCAGATTAGCACTCGAGATGTCAAATCTCTTTAGTACCGTTCCTTGGTAGACGTTTGGCTTAAACATTGATCCTCCGGAATGGACTATTTCAAGGTTGGGGGAAGGACATTGAGTCACTGACATAGTGCTTTCCCAATCTCGACCAAGAGGTAGAAAATATTGTAAGAGTCCTGAGTAACAAGTCGGGCAGTGTGACAATCGTTGACTACTAAGTGTCTGTTTGGTGTTGCTTTATCAGTCACCTTATTAGGTGATTTCACCTTATTTTACTGGTTGACTATAATAAGTCGGTTTGATGAATGCCAATAAGGTGACTAATTTAAGTGTTGCGGGCTGCCCGTTCACGTGCCCAACATGTTTTGTCGGTTATGCCTCAACCGTCTACATCAGTTGTGGCCCATCATGTTCCCTCAACTCTGTTGCGCTCAAGGCCATGATTATTGATGATCGTGGATCCTAGGCTGACTTGGCTGATGATGTGCACCCTCCATAGCGGATTTCAGTTTCAGTTATACACGTTTACTAGTGCACACCCGTGGCGATGCCACGGAATGAGATAAAGCTGATCTTAAACACCGTATGAGAAGAGATGTGTAAAAAGAAAAGGAAAGAACGATTACACAGAAATGGATACAAATTTTATTAATGTATCAACGGTAAATACATTTAATATTAAGTCTACTTTGATAGTTTGAAGAGAATCTCCTTGTACACAACATTGGTAGTGGTGTCTATAGGATTTTCATTCTCATCGAGTATAAGTACTTTCAGCCTTCTTGCTAGTAACCCGAGAAAATGCAACATACAACTGACCGTGATTGAACACATGTCTAGGAAGAAAGAGTCTGACATTATCCGAAGACTAGCCCTGACTCTTATTAATGGTGATCGTGTAGCTTATAGCAATAGGATACTCTCGTCTTTGGAACCTGATTGGAAATTTTGTCTGATCAGATGGTTACAAAAGCATACACGGTACGTATACCTTAGTTCCAGCATTGCATCCGGAAATGGTCTTAGCTTGTATGATCTTGTCCCCAAGCTCAATCACAATCAGTCAAGTCCCGTTGCAGTGTTCAGCATAAAGGTCGATGTTTCGCAAGAGCATTATAGGGCAGTCGACCTTCAGTCGGATGATGTGATTCGACAATCCAGATGTTCTTATCGTGTTTAAGAATTCCATGGAGTACACCAAATCGATCTCATCGGGACATATGTTATGACACGACATGAACTCGGTTGCATCTCCCGGCAACAACATAACAAAATCATTGATCCGTTCCACAACCTCATTTGTCGGAGCAAGTATAGCTCGAATTGGAAATACAATCCATCACCAACATCATCTATTAGGCAGGGATATGTACCGTTCTCTATTGCTGCTATAGGATCAGTTGCATCACGAATTAGAATGTCATCCGATAGTTTGAAATCAACCTCACCGTCATTCTCATCACCTACATTGGGTTGTTGCGAAACATGTCACGAAATTTCATAAAAATTATAATAAAGACGTATAAATAATTAAACTCACCTACAACACCATCTCCAACGCGCAACAACCACTCAACGAACTCTTTAATCTCCTCTACCTCTTGAGGTAAACCTCCAGACTACATGAAGAACAATGCAAGATACAATGAGTTTTATAATGTTCAACATGCATACATTAATGAACATAAATAAATCGTTATAATTTCTTAACAATGTATAGTACGCCTCATTTCAAACCTGTAGCCGCATGTTCTTTGTTAATCTCAATACTCTACATGAACTCCATATCTTCCTAGATGAACAAAGTGAAGCATGGACAATGTCATATCTATTACCCTTTAGAATAATAGGTAATATCTGGCGAAAGTCGCCACCAAACGACTTGTTGGACGGCTGGCCATCAGGACCTCTAATTCCATCCCTCAGATTGTGATCAAGTGCCTCGAAGCAATACCTATTGGTCATAGGTGTTTCATCCCATAGAATGAGCTTGGTTTGCTTTAACAATCCAGTCAGCTTACTCGTAGGTGTTATTCCATTCCACATAATAGTCTCATCAACCTCCAAAGGTATGTTGAATCTAGAATGTGCAGGACGTCCTCGTGGTAGGAGCAATGAGGTGATGCCACTCGACGCAACCGGCAAAACAATCTCACCTCTCCCATGGATCGTTGAGCAAAGTGTCCTCCACATGAATGTGTTACCCGTTCCACTATAACCGTATAAGAAGAAAACACATGCATTCCACCCTTCCACCGCACCCATAATGTCATGATATACATGCTTTTGTTCCTCCGTCTCGGATATAAACTGTCATGCTCCGCCTTCATATCCTCCATGCTATAAGTTATTTCTTCTGCGATCAACTTGTTCAATCCATTTCCAACAATGACATTGTTCCGCGACTTCATGCCTTAGTATTGATCAAGAGTGCAACCATTACATTTAAGAATGTCTTAAATGAAAGAAAGCGCTAACTACTTCCTTTGTTCGTCATTCAACTGCAAAGATGAATACAAATAGCATAATGATCAAATGTAAACTCTACATGTTATACAATTTCAAAGTATAAGATGGTTAGACTGATTAAAATTTACACTACCTTGGTTGATGTATATATTCCTCATTAGCATACGTATATCATCTGCTAAGTACGTGCACGTCTTGGCTCACATGTGATCTGGTCTCGCCATACTATTTTACATGAGTAGCATGGAAAATAGCTGACGAAGGTAGTGTCCAGAACCCCAAAATTATGCCTCTTTAATGCCGTCGATGTACTCGGTGTCATCATCAAGGAGTCCAAGAGCATAGCATGCGTCCTGGGAGGTATCATTCACAACACCATTGACCGTCCTCAAATCATGATAGCAAGTAGCACCTTTGATATGATTCAACATGATCCTAGGTGATATAGAGGCAGAACCGGGCGGCACATGGTATATCCTACCAATCTTCCGGGAGTTATAAATTCTTTTCTTCCACTTACGGGTGGCGACATCGTAAGTGCAGTATTGTGGAAACTCAGCATACAAAATCTCTCGGTACTCATCGTGATCCTTATTGTACTCCATCCAGGCGAGTAATTTGGAGTGCACTACAATCTGTTTCTCCTTCAAATCCGATATGTAGTCACCGTCTTTGAAGGCAATAGTATGTTCACCCTCCAAGTGAAATGGCAATTGCTCTATAGGTGGATCTCGGTAGGGGATCTCGTAATCTAACAACCATCATACTGCCTCACAAGCAGAGATGTAGCGACAATTCATATAATCCTAAACCTCATTATCGATCGTCAGTCTAGCACCACATCGATCAACGCCCTTGTTGACATACTTGAATAAGTACTTTATTGAATTTGTGGAACTGCAACTCTCCACATCAATAGGTAAGGATTGTACGGAACAATAACTTGTAACGGAGGTGTGTAGTTAACAATTAACATTCTATTATGCTAAAGTGAAAAAACCAAAGTAGCTAGTTAAACAATAAAGAAATGGATTGAATGAAACTTGCATGAATTTACCTCTTGTCGACAGACAAGCCATTCTTTTCTATTGTTGCATCCCTGTCACGCCTCATGTAAACCGGATACCCGTTATCATCAAAGGTTGTGTGGTCATGATTGAACGCCTTTGGAAATTTCTTGGTGCATTTATTCTTGTCCCTATCCATGCACGACGAACTCTGGTTCAACGGTCCACATGGACCGTGCACCATGTACTCAGAAACGACCTAGGAACGCCTTTGGCATAGTATCTTGAAAGTTTTGGATCATGTACCTAGGACTACGAATAAATGAAGAAGGCAATATGAGACGGCGACCAATACCAGACGCTTTGTCTTCAGGATCAATGTCACCTCTTGTAATTGCATCTTCAATGACCTTATATTTATCGGCGCTCAAAAGCTTTTGGTTTCTCGTTATAAATTACAGACGTTAAGCCTCCATCATCATGTATCCATCCACCAAGAACCGCTGAAATAACTTCATACTCTTCAGTATGGTCTGAGCTTCATCGCACATGTGAAAGATCATGTAACATAAGAACTCCCTTATGGTTGTGTTCTTCCGCACTTAATTAATTTGTATCCCTGTCGTGGTGTGGTTATTCATGTGGTAGCCATATTTACCATAAGCAAACAACAATAGATACTGTAATGGCAAATAACCGTGATGCAATTCTGATATACGCTGCAAATTTTCATCCTTCTCTTCTAAATTAATATCTCGCGGATCCAACTCCAACTCATCAGTAGCTGTAAAGTAAGAGTTAACTATGCATACTACGTACGAATATTTCAAGTATAATTAATGCACACACTTAAATCAATAGCAATATATGTTAACTCAATCCGTGTATTAACATACCGACTAATAGTGCAGCAACCTCGTTACACGTCGGAAGATTAAACTGTCTTTCATCACGTGTTCTCCTGCCGATCGATTTCATCCTAACACTTACAAAAGTAAGAGTCACATGAATCTGGAAACACTTAAATCTCAACCAATGCATTTAAATCAGAGTTGTAGAGTATTTTAAATAAATATGGCCACTTACAATACACTGTTTTATTCAATTAATTGTCAAGTAATATGTATAGGATTTATTTAAATGAATTTTACATAAAAAATATCATTCTTACAGGAATCTAACATGTTTGAAATCAGGTACCTGAAGTGGATGATCGAGAATTTGCAAATTGAAGATTGATAAGGTTGGTGATCGAGACTTGAAGATTGATATCGTTCTGTAATAGTCGAGTCTTCATTTCCGATGGTCTTTTAGCTGAGTCTTTAGCTGAGCATTTGTACATGTTAACATGAATCTGCAAAATTGTGGAAACTTGTAACTAACATATCTGCAAATTTTTATTAGACAAATCTCCAGGAGAGTGAAATGTTGAGTGAGATTGGTACATGTTAACATGAATCTGGAAACACTTAAATCTCAACCAATGCATGTAAATGAGAGTTGCAGAACTATTTACCAAATCTGGCCACTTACAATACACTGTTTTCTTCAATTAATTGTCAACTAATATTTTCTAATGAACCTATTCAGCTGCTTACTGTAAATCATGGAGCATCATGTTATACGAATCTTACTGATAGTTCTAAATTTGCACCAACCATAAGCAGCAGTTGTATACATCTTAGTGTTGAAACACATAATTAATTAATATGTCGAAATTAAGTAGTTGATGGTTGTACTCACTTATTGACTGGTCACACCATAATTTACAATAAACAGGATGTTGACATCTTAGAATGTTTCAATATATACATTAATATTGAAATTCATAATTATACAACATCTCATTTTTTAATAGCAGTTGTATACATTGCATGACATCTTAGGGTAGATTTCTTAAATCCATAGGAATGAAAATATTGTTATATTCAACTTATGAATGCATACTTATGAATCTAATCATAACAATTATCCAATTAGTACAAATTTACGTAGTCAATAATGCAGTAAGTGTTAATTTAGTCGTAATAATCTGTAATTTGGGATACTCACCATGTAACTTTCATTGAAAAATGGAGTAACACAAATAATTTGCAATAGAGCTCTCGGTCAGGGCATGAATGCAATAAGATAAAACTCACGCACCATATGATCCCAACACATCACCAGCCAGTAAATGTGCTTCACGTTCGCACTACTTGGATATATTGAAACATCAAGGTCCGCCATACAATAGACTCATTCTAAACCGAATCTTCAGTTTATATTGGGTAGACTGTGCTCCCGACAATAACGCAGTATTGGGTCTCTATCCCCGTTCATAAAACCGTTGTAGTATCCATACAACCTCAAACACATGTCGGCACGTCCTGATTCAAGTATCCAACGTCCACTCGGCTTGTTCGTGACAATTTCAAGTAACTTTATAGCTTGAGCTCTAAGGACCTCATTGTTTTAAAGCAACTTGAATATAACTGCACAATAATCATGTTACTTCTTTAGCAAGATTACGACCTTTCTGACGTTTAGAAGCAGGGAGATCTTCATAAAGTCCTAAATATCTAAGCTTTTGAAGAATTTGATGTAGAAGTTCTAAATATTTAATCTTGTGAATGATGTATAAATACACACATTTTCTAGCAACAATTAAGGGCTATAAATAATAAAGGCTTAATTTGAGGCCTTGATAGTGAATAATTAGTGGTTACACAATTAATAGTGAATAATTAGTGGTCACATAATTAAAGGATCTATACTAAATGCGGAAATGTTTTAATGTACATTGAATGTAATTTTCAAATAATAAATATTTTTTTAAAATAAAATATATATGGAGAAAAATCAAAATGTAGTGTGAACACATCTAGATTGATTGTGGAAAGGAATGACAATTGAGTTTTAATATAGAGAGGGATTACTTGTATTGCTTTATTTGTGGCTAACCCATTTGTGGGTTCAATTATTTGTTTCCGTTTCCAAACTTTGTAACCTTTTTTCCTTTTTATTTTATATACATGCTCAATTTATTAAAAAAAGAAAAGGTGACTGACTAATATACAAAGCTATTCTATATAGCCTATTAAAAAATAAGGTGACTGATCAGCTACAAACCGCCTTATTAGTTTTCGGTCATTTTATCAATTAATTTTGGCTAACATACACTACATGTTCGACAAGTGTTTTCCTATGATTATGAGCAGACGGTCCACATAAAACACGGTCTTCGACGATCTCTCTCTCGTAGAGCATCTAATTTTAACCATCCAACCTCACCCAACCTGGTTGGGTGATTGACATGCATTAGTGCATGGCAATGCTCAATTTTTCTTTATTTTTTTATTCTAAATTTTTAGCGGGGCCAACCCACTTACATATGCATGTATGAATGTTTTTTTTTGAAGCAGTAAATTTTATAAATGAAAAACTAGATATGTACAAGACGTACACACATAATACAAACGAGTCATAACCGACCCCCGCAACGGCACGATCTAGACAAGCGAATCCCCACACGTTGCCTCCTTAAAAACCTTGTGGGGAAAACCCAATGGGATAAAACCCCAATCAAGGAAACAAGAGTACAACCGAGAGAGGTATCTAAACCGTGCCACCTCCATACAAACCAAAAAGCATCTACTTGACCGAATAAAACAAAGCCCGAGTCAAACAATTTAACATGCCCAAAACACAGCCTCCAAACCCATCCAAATCACCACCTTCCATCCAATCCATTTCCATAATAAGTCGCTAAAGGACAAACAACCATGACGTCAAGTCAAACTTCATTACCTGCACCATATTAATTGGCATAATCCCAGCAATCACAACAATAAAACAAACATAATGAAAAGGAATAAAACATCCCTGTCACCAGTAACAGTCATAATAACACAGCTTCCAAATGAGTTTATTACCTCTGCACTACAATCCAATAACCCAACTCTTCACAAACAACACCTTGGATTTTGTTCATATAATAAGCTACACTTTTGGAAAAAGCAATAACAATAGTACAAATAAACTCAATATAAACAACAACTTTATTAATAAAGTAGTCATCCATGGGGGCCATACACAGTGCACGCCCAGAAGAGCAAAACCGCTGTTGAAGCTCATTTAAATACTGCAGTGGTTTTGCTGTTCATATTTGAAATTCAAATCAATTCTTGATGCAAATTCAACCTGTCCACTCATTTTCTTTTCAACCAAAACAAGTCTGAATCCGACCACGAGATTACACAATGGCGTCGGAGTTGTCCATCGTCTTCAGAGCCGGTGACCATGTCCGGCAGTTCGATGTATCCGAAGTTCTGACATTCGAATTATTCGTCTCTAAATTACAAGGTAATGTGTAAACAATCTCACACTATGCTCATTCAGATAATTTGTTCATCAATGTTTTATGTTTCTCGTACATAATTGAATTTTAGGCCGATTTCAAGCTCTCATGCGGTTCGTATAATTATGTCGTCATTGTGATTGGTAATCGATCGACACAGTCAAGTGAATTGTTATTTGCTCTTAATACAAAGTACCAACAAATGATGGTATGGTATTCATCAGAAATTGGTAAGGTATGGTCTGATTTAGTTGGAGTAATGTAGGCATAATAGATTGGGTTGTGATTTAATCTGAAGGATTTTGTAAGGTGTGCTATGATGTGGTTGAAGAAAATTAGGTATCGTGCTTTCGGTTGTGATATACTAATTGCAATATATATATTATCATCTGATGTGGGTATTACTGATGTAACGATTGGCATTTGTGGTACTTAAGCGTTAGCTAGGTTAAATCCGGCTGGGCTGTGTATTGATTTGTGTTTTGTAAATTTCAGGGAAATTAACTTGGTTGAAGAATCACCCACCCAATTTTACTTTTGAAATCAATTTAGATCAGCACTGTTCTCTGAACTCCCAGCCTGACTACACAAACATGCTGCTGCTGTGTAATGTGTTGCAAAGATCTATAGTATATGTTGGGTTGCCTGTTATGGGTTCTTCTGAAACATCTCCAATAGAACCTCAAACACCAAGTACGGATGAGGGTTCGACGCCAACCCCTGTCCAACCCCAAACAACTCCACAGAATCGTACAACCATCCCTCATTTTTTCACTCAACAGCGCCGTTCTCCACCAACACAAACTAGTGCTAAGCGTAAGGTTACTCATGTCCCAACATATTTGTTCGATGAGCCCGTGTATCAACCTCCAATCCAGTATGGAGTTGATCAGACGCAGAAGAAGGTGCTTACAAAGAAACAGAGATTAAAGATCAGGGAACAAACTGGTGAATGGTATCCCGGTGCACAATCACGCCCCCCTGTATCTCTACTGGCTCCTGAGGAAGAACCAATTGTGTTACGCTCAAACATTTGGGCTGACTATATCACACACATTGGGCAAGAGTTTATAGGTGGAATGCCTGAATTCAGGCAAAAGCTAATAAAATACTCTGCAAAGCTCGGCTTCAGATATGTGTATACAAAGAATGATGCTAGATACATCAGAGCTGAGTGTGAGCAGAAGGATGAAGAAGATTGTGGATGGTATGTTAAAGGCACAGTCAGTTGTGTAACTGGGGCATTGGTCATAAAGCACGGTAATCTACAGCATAAGTGATGACGATGCATTTAGCATTATTTCTAGGACTCGTTAGCCGTCTCTTGCATGTTTTTGGGTTCGTTTTCACATGCATATTGTTAGAATAGATTCACGTTTAGTTTATTTGCATTTCAGGTTATCTTGCGAGAAACGATGAGCTTTGGAG
>JAQRGC011727483.1:0-10219 GCA_028659135.1 Plantago lanceolata | reverse complement strand
CCCACCTTCAACTTCAACTTAACTTTCTTGGGTCTGGCTTCACTACCAGTTCCATCAACACTCACTCCATTGCCATGGAATGAATTTGTGCCATTCTCAGTTCCGTTAACTGGCAATGACCTTGCCACACAAGAATTTAAGTTGAACATCTTCCCTCCAGAGTTATAATCACCAACATCATCACTTGATACCTTACCCGTATCATCTGAAAGTGGTGTCGATGATATTGGGGACCGATCAGTGACTGATTGTCCTCCTTCGGGTTTAGGTCTGCGCGAAGGTTGTGTTCTCCTTTTCTTTATCGTAATTTTAGGACCCTCCAATTTGGGGACCCTAGATTGATCCATAGAGACAAACCAGACCTAATTCTAACACCAAACGTTGCAGCACTCGTGCCAACTAAACTTTAAAAGGCGCGTGCTAAAGGCCCTCACGTAACCCGCAACGCATCAAGAATCTCTGCCAAGAACAATGTCAAAAGACTGAGTGATGATGTACTCCCACATTACACTTAATCTCACAGATACATCCAAGTCATTGCATTACGAACACATAAAGCAGCCGTGTACACAACACAAAAATCAATCTTCATACCAAGGGCAATTTAACCAGTGCAGACCGAAAAACGAACAAAAACAGTTTGCATGATCAAACCCTATCCGCAATGCCACATAAAATCAGCAAAACCCACACCATCTAGCCACAATGCAATTCACCCAACACACAATAGAATTGAATCCAGTACCTCAAACATAAAAACAAAAAACTTTCTACCTCGGTTACCGAAACAGGACACAAAATCAACCCCAAAATTAATGAGTAGACCAAGACATTGCAAAAACAAATCAAACAATCCACACAGAAAAAAAATCACAAATCCCCAATTCACTACCAAAACAGAATCAGAAATTCCACCAGGAACCCTTAAACAGCATAACAGAAAGCCACTAAATTAACCAAAAAACCAGTAATCATCAACAAGTAACATAAACAGAATTTACCTCCGAAGACGGGAAAGAACAGAACCGATGGAATCGAGATTTGGGGGAAAGGGGGGGAAGGAGAAGAGGGTGAATAATTGATGGGTCGGTGGAAAATAGATAGATACACAGAGAGAGAAGAAGAGGAGAAGAATATAGAGAGAGGAAAGAAATAAAGGGGTGTTTGGTTTGGATGTGTTTAGGGTTAAGGAGGAGAGGAAGAGGAGATGATGATATGGTGACTACTACTACTAGAACTACAACTATTGTGGAAGTAAAGAAGACTACTCCCATAATTTCCTTCTCCATTTTTTTCACGCTTGGAATTTGTGGATCATTTGTTTTGAGGTGAGTGAGTGAGTGGGATATTTCGACTCGGACGATCTTGCCGAGTTGACTCGTTCATGCCATTTGTATTCTCTCTCTCTACCTTTCTTTCTTTCTTAGCTTAATAATTTTTTCCTCGTCGTCAAGAATGAACTTGCTGCAACTCCGTGCGCAGGATAGCTACATGCGCCTCTGGCTTATTTTAGCATACACTGTGCCTACCACGTGGCTTAATAATTCGAGTATTTCTTTTTTTTTTTTTTGTATTACTCCTTGTATTTATGCCTATTCTAGTTTTAGCTACTTTTATTCTACACTTTTCACAAGATACGTCATACGTATACTGCTCAATTTTAATTGAAAATTACTTTTTTTAATATTGAATTTTTCTTTTTCAAATGATTAAGGAGGCCAGGAGGGAGAATCATATGTTAATTTATTTTTTTAAAGACAAGAAAGGAAAGGAATAAAAGAAAATTGGTAGAAAAAGAAATCAACTAACCCAATTATTGAACCACATTACTAAAAATGTCGCTCCTTTTGTTAAATTCTTAGGAAAATCTACCTTTTTATATATTATGAGAACAATATCTAATTTTATTTATTAAATGGAGTATTTAGTGTACTAATTTTCATTAGATTTACCGATATAGTTAGAGCAACTATGTTATTGCCAGAGTAGTGTCTCATATACATACCAAACCAAGATCAATCCTCATCAATGCAATATATCGCCTTAAAATGGAAAGTTTATTTTTATTAACTTTAATATTATATATAAAATAAAATCATATAACAAATAATGGTATCATCCAAAATTATTACAATTTTCACTTGTTCGGTTAGTAATTTTTTCATGCCAACTTATCCGTAGGAAATGTCATTTCTGATTATAATTGCAATATAGACAAAATTAAAACTCTGGTACATATGGAATTAGTAGAAGATATTATGGGAATCCCTCTTTCTCCTCTCCGTAATCAGGATATATGTTCCTGGAATGTGAGTAGCAATTGACATTTCTCAATAAAATCTGCTTATAACCACTTAATTAATTTCTCAGAAAACATGAACAGATATTCAATTGCTCTGGCAACTTGATCTTCCTCCTAAATTTAAATTGTTTTGTTGGCTAGCTAAATTGGATAGACTCCCGACTGCTAGTAGACTTTTTAAATTCAAAATCATTTCTTACAATCTCTATTTCTTAGGAAACAATTGAGCGTTTATTCTTTAAATGCCCCATAGTTGATTCTATCAGACAATGGACACTTAAGGAACAAGGAAATTTGCAATGGGAAACTATCCAGGACATAGTGTTCGAGTGTAAAACTCAAAAAAACAAACAGATGATTGTTATACACCTTTGTTGGAAAATTTAGCAGCGCAAAAATAATAACTATTTTCTCTAGTGAACAGTTTGATACTACCACCTGTAATTTCACTTTTGCACACCTCATTAAAGAAATAGAATCTACAAAAAGAGAGCAACGGCCAAACTTCTATCAAACTCATTCCTTGTAAATGGATGAATCCTCCTAAGAATTTCATGGTCTTGAATATTGATGGCTATGATGATTATACCATGCAAACTGCTGGTGCAGGTTGCATCATTAGAAACAGTGCATGATCTTTTATAAGAGCAAGTGGTACCTATTTAGGAAATAATGATCACAACTAACACTGCAGAAAATATATGCTTTAAAACTTGGCTTACACCTCTACTCTCCACTTTATATCAAAAAATTGATTATACAACCTGATTCCATGTTTAAACAGGCAAGGGGTGGCCAATCCTTATCAACAATCTATTTTGGATGATGCTTGGAACATGATGAATCAGCTAGATTCTCTCCAAATCCAGTTTGTGTATAGATAAGTAAGGCTTTGTTCTTTTCGTCTGAACAGAACTGAACTGAACAGAACAGAACTGAACAGAACTGAAGAGAACTGAAGTGCAGTACAAATTATAATTAAGCAAGACTGAACAGAACTGAACTGAAAATAATGAGTTTTCAGATGAAAAGAACAGAGCCTAAATGCTGTTGCGGAAACTGAAAACTCATTATTTTCAGTTCTGTTCTGTTCAGTTCAGTTCTGTTCAGTTCTATTCAGTCTTGCTTAGTTATAATTTATACTACACTTCAGTTCTGTTCAGTTCTGTTCAGTTCAGTTCTATTCAGACGAAAAGAATAGAGCCTAAGGAAGAAAGGAAACTTTTGGAAGCAACATTGTGAATGAGAACTGTGCTCATTTTGTATGGGATTTGCCTCCCCATTGGCTATCTGTAACTTTAAGACAAGACTCTGGCTTTTATTTTAGGCATGTAACTGTGACGGTTTAATTTTAAGTAATGCTATGTTATGTTTGTTTAAAAAAAAAAACAATTACAATTCACTATTCTAACAACTATAAATAAAATAGGCTCAATTTGAAATTAAGAATTCTCGAAAAATTATTATCTACATTAGGTCTAAAACTTTTTGGTGGACTATGTGGTTATAAATGTTTCACATAACAATTAAGTGTGGATTATACTCAATAATTTACCTTCATCTCTTTATTGGGATTTTATTCCAGTAGCTCCTATATGATGCTTCAATCAACTCCATGACAACAAAACTACCTTCACCTCATTAAAAAAGTATAGTACTTGATGCTTCAACTCCATGACCACTGACCTACCTTCACCTCATTAAAAATGAAGTTTGAGGATTCTTAAAATCAAGCCTTTTATCATCTCATTTTATACTGATTTGTAGGCGGAAAAAAATTATCTACAGACGCTCAATTTCAGCTTTTACTTGAAGAAGAAAGAAGATATAATCAGTTTGCATAAAGTCATTTGCAGAGAATTTAAGTTGG
The DNA here is from genome assembly GCA_028659135.1 of Plantago lanceolata. Classification (NCBI taxonomy): domain Eukaryota; kingdom Viridiplantae; phylum Streptophyta; class Magnoliopsida; order Lamiales; family Plantaginaceae; genus Plantago; species Plantago lanceolata. Next base: position 6,047 of record JAQRGC011727483.1, on the reverse strand, counting down.
GCTATCCAGCCTCCAGTGTATACTCATCAAAATATAGTATACTTTACAATACAGTAGCTATAAAGCCAATAACGATTCCTTCAGCCTCATTTAGAAACAGACTCGCAAGTTACAACAAAAAGAGCCATGGCAAATAAGGGTATTTTCAAAACAAAACCTGTCCTATTTGCCAAATTAGCACAGGAATAACAATCTGTTAGCAGATAATCTACTTGGCCTGATAGGAATCCCAAGTAAACAGGATCCATCACAAATCCCATGAAGGTTGATTTGATTTTCCTAAATATTATAGTAGATAAAAGTATCCATCCCATTTCAATTGAATGTACTCTAATACAAAGATTCCTTCTGTAGGAACTCTAATAGAACTGCCTCTAATATTGAAAGTTTTCTCTGGATAAAGACATTAACATTAAGCCTTGGGACATTTTGCAACATCTATTGTACTGTTGATTTTCCTTCGCTTCATCGCAGTTGGACATATCTCAAGGCATGGTTCCTTGATTTCACCATCATCTTCAGGAGGATGCAACCCAAAGTTGAACTGCACATACAGTGAAGAAATTAAAATCCACACGCTTGAACCATTTTCACCAGTAATAGAATTCCAAGGCTGTGATATGTATCTAATATTCTAATATATCATCCATTCAATTAGCATACACTAATAGCAAACATGTACATTTTTGCATCTGCAGCATATATATAAGGAGATCCTGGTTCTAGTAGAACATTGAAGCGGTCATTTCATGGTTATGGAATGAAGAGTAGACAAAATAGCCTACTGCTGTAACTTAGATCATTATAGTCAATAAGTGACCGTTTATACCTGACAGCTAAAATCGCTGAAGTTGGGTTCCATCACTAGGGGAACTCCCATGTACTCCTTGAAAAAAGCCTACACAAACCATACAAAAAAATTTCAGCTCATGGATTTTAGCAATGTGTCTTGATAACAATCAAACCATGCATATGCCCAAATTCTGGTGCTTAGCTTGATGATGCTAACTGTGCTGTAAATACAGTAGTGGAGTCGAATAAGACAAATCTTACACCAATTTGCTCTAACCACAGATCTTTATATGCATCTTCAGCTCTTGAAAGAAAATTGCACAGAATTAAGAACTTGTAGTTGTTTATATCTACACATTAAATACGGCCATAATTTACAGATTGAATCTGCTTCCAGGTAGAAGTACTGTAACAAAATCAAGCGATATACTAATGAAGGACAATCATGCCTAAGCTATTAAGAGATACCCACCTGCGTAGGGAGTTTACAAGTATTCATACATACACCAACACATTTGCTTTCCTCCAAGTACTTGCATTTTTCAACAAAGACCTACAAAAATTGACTAGGTTCATTATATGCACAGGGAAAATACAACAATATGATTACACTAGCTACTGATGCAAAGAAGAAAACGAAGCATTTACCCCGCTTGACCACGAGGTCCCATTGGGCAGATTGACGGTGTTCACCGTACACGTTCCCATAAGCCACTGACATGTAATTGCAGTCACCCTTGCTTCCAGAAACACAAACAAACAGTCGTTCATTAACTTGAGCAGTAAAACTCACAGATCAGTTTATCACTCAAGTTGAGACCAAGTCAGATAAAGACTGCTAAATGGTTCAATGTTGCTCACCAACCATGACGGCTGCCACTTCACCGCCAGCCAGAGGTGAAACAAGCCTTTTGTAAAGGTCTAACAACATCGAAGGAAACAATGACCTTAGTATCCTCACCTGCCACAGGTGTAAAACGCAATAAGCAGCAGAAATGGCATGATTCTAGTTGCATAGTACATGATATGAAACGAAAATCAACCCAGAAAATTACACGAAACAACAAAATTCGACTGCACTCAGGTCAAACCCCTTCCTACATACACGGATACACCGGCTAGTTGCTGCCAAAAAAAAAAAGTTCCCCTGCTTGCTAATTGACAATTATTACAATTGCCTACTTAACACATCACCACAAAGAGTTAGACCGGAAATTGAACCGAAAACGAATAGGATGGTGAAGATTACCGCAGTTTCTGTAGCTTCAGCATTGGAACGGCCAACCATTATCCGATGAGCAACATCAATCAATCCATCATAACCTGGCTTCTCAGAGTCCCATCCAATCTCCTGCCAATTTCGTAAAACAATCAGTAAAAAGAAAAACACTAACAAACAATTAATTTGATAAAGAGAAGAGAAATCAAACACCAAACCTCTGCCATTCTACTCCGAAACACGTTGAGAAACACAGCGTCAAGCGCACCTGGAGTGTATTCTTTACTGGCGGACTTAAATTGAACGGTTTCTACCTGCAGCAAGTAAAGCAGAAGTGCAATTAGTGTGATTTTCCCCGATTTTGCAGCTGAAATGAAAATTTGAGTTGAATTTTTTACAGTGTTTGATTTGGTTGAGAAGCAAGCAGGTCGGGGAGTGGGGTTGATTTTTGGGAATTTGAGAGATGGGAGAGAGGAGAGTGAATGGGGATTGAGAAGCGCCATGGTTAGGCCTCAAATGATTCATCAGCAAGTCTGAGGGAAAGAGGAGATGATATAGACACGATGGTCTTTGGATTTTCAGTTAACACTTAAAAGACATTTTATTGACAATCGAAGAATGTGGCTGACTGGCTGCCATCAGGCCGGCAGGGTCTTACCCTTTTTTTTTTTTTTTTAAACGACAAACATTATAATTACTCATACACGTTTCTACTGAAAATCGAACGATGCACCTCTCCTTCACCACTCTAAATCCCAAGTCCCTTCTACTGGTTCACCTTATATTGTGGTATGATAATATTTATCTGATAAGTAGTTCTTTGACTAATCTGTTATAAATATATCGGATTATCGGTGGACTTGTAAATTTACATGAATTCGGATATATTTAAAAGTTAGTTGTGAAGATCAACATTACTTGTTTTTCGAAGCATATAACATATTTTAGTTCTAGCAATTTGAAATTGGACAAAATCGAATTAAGTTTTCCAGTCCGTTTTAAACCGGTGAATACTTCCTTCCACCCCCAAGTCAGTTATATCTGGAAGATGCTCAATTCGTGCACATTATAAAAATCTACATGCATGTGTTTTAGAGTCGATATCAAGATCTCAACACTTTACCATCTTACTCGGTTGGCCCTTATTGCAAAGGTTTGAACTATATGGTACTATATTGGTATTACAATATTAGAGATTTTTAACTGGAATATATTTTTATTTGGTGTATTATATTGTTTATAGTTTTTACTTGCTCTTGTACTTTTAAATAAAAGTGATTAAAATGTGTTAAACAAGTGAACACTGTGGGTGAATACGGATTAATGAAATTTAAATGAATCAAACACATGGATGAACATGTGATTTTAATATTTTACTAATCGAACAAACACAATTAAATGAATAAAAATAAACAAGCGAAGTTAACAAACGAGCAAACATCTGTTAAGGTCTGATCGATTCGAAATACACCTTATACTAGTTGCAACACTACTACTGCATATCCCCAAGGAAAATGTGCAAAGATCAAATATTATATACTCTCCATATTAAGAATCCATTGAGTTCCTCACAAATTCAGAAACTAGAACTTGGTCAAATACATCAGATTCACATGTATATCTCTTCAAGCTCATGATCTAACTTCTAACTGTTTTTTAACCTCATGATCAAACTTCTTCATAAATCATAACATATCCATGCTATCGATATACTACTACTACTATAAATTCAAATTGTTGCCATATATAGTTGAGTATTCCAGCAAACACTTGAGTATGTGGAACTATGAATTCAAATGGTTGCCCTCTTGTCTAGGTGTGATGCTCGATCCCGCTGGCAGTATCCCATCGTTACCATTGTTCGAAGGGGTTCACTGCCAGCAGGATCGAGCAACACACCTAGACAAGGCACCGCGAAATAAGATCTAGAAACGATGGATGTGAGGATTGTAAAGAGAAGGGGTGCGGATGTGCTACACTTGACCAGAAGAAACAAACTAAACTTGGAGTACAGTGTATTAGACAAAGCATCAGCTACCACTAAATACACCAAACTGGAGGAGAAAGAGGGCAGCAAAATTTAGCAGCATAATGCACCTCAATAGAGCCTTTTTGGACGTCAAACACCCCGGTATCATGCCCACCCCCATCAGGGAGCCTTGTATACTTGCCCCCGTCCTGATCTTCTGAGAAATATATATGGTTGCCTTTCACACAATGCGATGAAGATAATGACACCGAAACATTACTGCCCAAGAACAAAGCCCTGTCACCTAAATCCTTTACTTTTATCCATTTGTAAGGATGCCCCGCCTCATCTCCATTGCACTTTTCCAATCTAAAGATGGAGAACCCGGTGGTGTAATATCGAGTCTCCTCTTCGATCTTCAATTCCTCAAAATTGCGATAAACAAGCAGAAGATACCCTGATGACTCTACAATATACTTCTGATCATCCAAATCAGATGGCCAGCTTGGAGTTGGGGCAACTATAGTCGCTTTTAGACTATCAATATCGCAGATATATAACTCGCCAAGCCAATTCACAGCATAGAAAGCGCCCTTATAGTAGACAATATCGTTAAAATTCTTGTGAGTCACAGATATATCAGTCCACACTCTATTTCCTGGTCTTGCAAAGGCTAACCAGTCGCATTGTCCATAGATGGCGACAACGATGCAATCTTCTTTGATTCTGTCATTACAGCTAGGATTTCTAGACATTGCTACTTTACTCACAAACATATCAACGACTTGCATTGGATCGAATAGGTGATCATACTTATACTGTTCTTTGAAGGCCAGTAAAGGGGGTAGACTTATCTGTTGTCTAGTAAAAGGATGCAAGAGGTTAATTTTCAAGTCGTAACCAACTGTCAACAACCATCCATAAGATGCTCCCATACACTTTCTTCGCGCGGCTTCTGGCAATTCAAATTCATGAGTCTTTGAGGATGATAAGCTATAAAACCGACGATGTAGGTTCATGTTAGAAGTTACTTGACCCGCGGCTTGTAGCAGTCTTAGCCAAGGGAATGTTTCATCCAATGTTCTGTTCCATTGTACCGATTCGTCTGGCAACATGACCCATGGGAACCTTGGAGGTAATGCTGGTGTTTTTGCTTGTATGGACTTCCATGACGTACAAACAGAACATAGAGATATGAAGTCTTCCATATATTCCACGCGCTGCGCGATCAGATGCACAATATCTATCGGAAGACTAGTCCAATCGGCCGTTGTTGCCTGATGATCATCGGAACAACAAGGCCTCTTCGCTACAAGATTATTCCAATCCGCCATTACTTAGAATTTGAGCAGAGAATGTACATAAGCTCGCACAAATTACAACCTGATGGGGACGTATAGCTAAATATTTTATACATGTTCCAGTCTGTGTAGGTTTGTGTTAGATATCACAAAATCAATCCCTAGCTAGAGTCAGTTACGTTCTCAATTGTACTAACTTTGGGCCAAATATATAGCCTCCGGGCCCTGCACTTTATCAGTTCGTTTTTGCCAAACATACACTTAATAAAATATTCGACTCGGATGGGCTTATTCGAGAATGATTGTGAGTCGAGTTCGAGTCTTTTTTTATATTTCGAGTCGGGCTTGGCTTGGTGATACTCAATAAATTTGGCAAGGCTCGTGATACATAAAACATCCATACCGTTTTATAGGTTTAATAAGGCTCGCCATATCATATTTTTATTTTTATTTTTCTTTTTAATCATGAATTAAAATTCGGTTTAGGTTTGGCTCGAGGTCGTCCGAGCCAAACGAGTTCAATTAAAAAAAAATGGCTCTTTACATTTAGACCCCCTATTAGATTGCGTTATTACACATAAGGGACCATTAGATTTTCAATTACATCCAACTACCAGTTAAACAAACTTAATTACATCTAGACCCACTTTTCGCGAATTAAGCATATGAAATGTCTTTTTTACCCCTGGTCAAAACCAAATTTTTTACTTTAACCAAACAACATCAATTTCTATTTCTTATAATTTGACCCCAATATTTTCAATAT
>JAQRGC011727151.1:0-10878 GCA_028659135.1 Plantago lanceolata | reverse complement strand
ATGTAATAAGTTTTATTTATAGCATTAATAATGAAACAAAGAATTTTGATATCATTAATATGTAATATAGTTTGAAAAGTATCACTGGAATGTAATTTTCCGTTTTCTGAGATCATGCCTTCCGAGTCGAGTCTAACTTAGTTTATGTGGTTTGCGTGCTATTACGTAACATATAAAAATAAATCACCGGCTTTCTTAACAAGGAAGCTGGACTCAGTTGTCGACGAAGAGCAAGCTCAAATCTTACAAAAATCTCGACCATTTCTTCATTGTTTTCAGTCACCATTCTCGTCGATACGATAGGATAGGATGTGGGCTGAGCTGATATGTGGTGTGATTATTTATCGGTTCGTAAAACGCTTCTTCTACGCAGATGATGGTGGCGGTGTTGTCAATTCCTCTTCTAGCCATTTCAATGCTCTCTTTGCCGTCGCTAAAAGGTCGCCTTTCTTACTTTACTCCCTTCACAATTTTCAACCTTTCTTCATTGGTATGTATATTTGCTTCAATTCTTGAAGAGGGTTTTGTGCAATTTCTTATTTTGATGTGTGTGTTCTAGGTTGGAAAAGCTTTATTACGGTAGCAGAGTTTATGGTGGCCTTCAAATTCCAGACCCGGATTCCGGTTCTCGACAGAATATTGATCTTGTTCTCGTCACTAATCAGTTAGTATCTACTACCATTTTTATGATTGTAGTAGTTTATTAATTATGTGTATGTATAATCAATTTAATCATAATGTATGCTTATTTGAGTTCATAGTTTGCTTGATCTGTCCTATATTAATACATGGTAGGGTTTTTGGAGGATTGCCATGTGTTTTCGTTATAGACCGGGTGAAAATTTCAATAGGCGAATAATGAAATGCTTCTTTGATTTACTAAATGATGCTTTATCTTACTTCATCCTGTAAAACAAAAGAGAAATTTGCTTAGATTCTAAGGACTATGTCTTGAACTGCTCTATGCAATTCTTTTGCAGAGAGACAGTGGTGATATCTGTAGTGAACGTATCAGGATCGGTGTCTGTTGATGAAGATGGTTCTTGGGTTTGTACTGATGCCAAGAGCCGTAAGCGAGAGAGTATCTCAAATCCTGTAAGGTTCATAGATTTGTGTTGATAAGTCCTTTATGTTATTATGTAACTCGGGTAACCTATGCAATGCCTAATTGGTTTTTAAGTGCATAGTTGCATGCTTTCCCGAGTTAGATGTTTAAGAAATTGTTAGCAATAGGGCCACTGCAATTCACTAGAGCTTAAACATTGTTATGTAAACTCGTTTGGTTTTCTTTTCACTTTTTACCTTACTTCAGATGGTAGTCTGTTTTTGTAGCCCTCATAGTTGTTAGCAAGAAGCAACCTTGTAGGCATACGATATAGGTTACCCAATTATATAATGACCCTTGACTTGTTGTACTATGTTTAAAAAGTTGTCATTCTTCTGATAAAGACTTACTGTCTGATCGTCTTGTACTCTTGTTTTTGTTGTCCCCAAAGCTAACAATGATCTGATTCTAAGTATCATCTTGTCAATTTCGACAGTCATTTTGGCTGTATGGTATGGAAGTTGTTACGCCTTACACTAATGCGGTAAAATTTTGGAATGCAGGTAATCAAAACCAAGAATTTAGTTTCCGTACTCGAGGAATATCTTGAACAAAGAGGTGTTGCTCTTCCAGAAGGATATTTGTCTTTTAAAGTCATATGTCCAAATCCAAATTTCCGGTACTTCTTCCCTCATCTTCATTTTTGTGTCTTTATTGTGTAATTCCATTGCTATTCTACCCTCAGCCGCAATATCATCCTTAGAACTTCTCATTTACCTGCATCTAATTTGAATTTATTTTGAATGAAACCATGTCGATAAAAGTAGAGTGGCTATTAAGCTGTCACAGCGGCTTTAACGCACCATGAAGTTAGTAAAATAAGCTCCTTACCAAACCGAGAAACTCTGTATGCATGTAGAATTCAGGTATCATCATTTTGGACACGGAGATATTTCCCTGTATCCCAATTAAGCCATTTCCCACATAGTTTCAATTTTCAGTACATTCTGTGTTTTAGATATGAAATGATTTAATGACATGTAGAAATTGATTCTTCTTCTTTGGTGGCCTTATTATATGTCATTATGTTTATGATCTTCGTGCTTCATGTCTTTTTTCCTATCTGCTTTTCTTGCAGCTCTTTTCATCCAGACTCTTTTCCATCAGAAGTCATTACCTATGAGAAGTGGTCTCATTTAAAACCAGAGGGAAATTTTTTATCTTTTGGATGGATTAAAGATGCACTTCTTGGAGGAAAGAAGAAAACCCAGGAGTCATTTTGTGAACAGATTAGTTCGGTTCTCAGCACCGCGCCTTGCTTAGATAGGTATATTATTGTTCTGTCAATATGATTATGTTTGTAGCTGTGTTCTAGTAGTGACATCTGATGAATTACATGAGGAGCCAATATTAAGCTGCAACTTTTTTTTTACTATTTATGTTGAATTGAGTGAATGGTTTCAGCCTTTTAAATTCCAAACACAAGATGAAACATCTAAGATGTTGTACTTCAGTGGACAGCCGCTAGAAATTTTGGAGTCCAAAACTCATTCTTTTCAGCTGTATATTTTCCCAACTCTGAAGCTCCTGTGTCCCATAATATACTCTGGTCTGTGGTAGTATATCTTTATTCATGCTAATTAGCATGACCAAGTGGAACCTAATAATATTTGATGGAGCAGCAGAGATTATTACTTACTGTGATAAATAATGCATAAATGAACTGGATTACCTGATCTTAATTAGTCAACAAATGTGTAACGTATGCCACTAGTATAAGTTTGGGGGCAGTATAATGGAGGAAACAAGGAAGAAACCAGGGTGAAGTGTGAAGTAGACAGGAGCTTAGCAGCTAAAGCGTGAAAGTTTTAGAGGCCTTCATTAATAGTTCTATTCTAGTCGTACTCTGGTGTATTTCAGCTTTTCACTTCATGTAATGGCATATTATCTTGTTCCAGTTCTAAACAAACTTATACGAGTACCTTTTTATCTGTACATCCTGTAGATTGTAACAATATAAATTCCTGTTTCATTTGTAATTGTCAAACTATATCTGTTATAGGCATCACTGGCAGTAATCTTGTTGGCCTCTAATGCTGCAGGTTAGAGCTCAAAGATAACAAGTGTGTCCTAGGAGAATTTATGGAATTCAAAGGAAGACAAGATGACCTTCAGGTGTTAAGAAAGATCAGGAGATCAAAAGTTAGTCGACTGACTACTAGTCAAAAGACTGGCATGTTTGGTTTTGGTAACTTACCTTCTCAACCTTCCTGTATGTTAGATCTGAGGCATCGACTTGATTTACATCTGTAATATTTGGTGTATCTGCCTATACATTATGTGCAGCTCATTCCTCGATCCAGCTCATGTATGCCCAACGTGACTATCGTGCTGAAGGAACTTCTCGGTCTTCACAATGGGAGGAAGTGACTGTTAGATCAAACGCAGAGGTAGTTTTTCATCCACAAGGTGTTGCAAAACCTCGGAAATATAAATTATCTTCAGTTGTTGCCCTGTCACTCAGTGCCTGAACTTGAGTTCAGGTATGTATATACAACATATTCTTTGAATATGAGTTGTCTTTCGCTTTACTTGCTCTCATGCAGTTTGAGTTATAGATCCCTTTCCTTTCCCGCCTCCCTGTACGTACAGGGCGTTATTAAGCAGGATTTGTACTAGGCAGTGTAAAGAAGATAACAGTTTCTGTGAAAGAAAAGATGGATTACTTCTGGCTCTGTTTGATGTGAGCTGAATTTGAAAACTCATTTACATAGACTCAGGCTCTGTTCAGTTCACCAAACTTCAGTTGTTTTCAGTTAAGTTCAGTTGAGTTTAGAAACTCTCACTGGAGCCTCATTTTGTCGAAAAACATAAGGCATGCAATTAATAACGAAAAAACTATTGTTAATAATATACTTTCTGCGGCCTACATAATTTCAATTCCATACATTAATCAAAGTCTTCCATTGATATTTATGTCATAAGACATCTTCCCATCAGCCTTAAAAATTCCAAAATGTTTCTCATAAGGCCCTCCCCTTTTCTCATTTTCATCAAACAAATCAAACAAGAAAACTTCAACACCAACACCTGGCCTTTTGGGTGTTCCAACATTAGCCAATGTTCTATGTACAACATTGCCATTATAAGCCAGTGCATTCTCCGGACTAGCCGCATCTCCCCCAGCCGTCGGCCAACCTGTCTCCGTCACCATCACGGGTATTCCATAGAACCCTTCCCGTTCCATCGCATAGATAAATGCATCAATTGTCGCATCAAACATGTTGGTATAGGCGAAGTAATTATGCATTTCGACTCGTGCAGACCTAAATAAAGCATAGTCTAGTGAAACATATTGTTGATTGTCAATGTAGCTAAAGAACGGGTACACATTGACCATCAATGGAGATCCCGTGTCGAGTAAAAATTTCAATAGTGGGATGATTGCTGATTTTAGATTAGGATCGAAAACACCTGCGGATGGAGGGTACGAATTGGACAGAATTGTGCTAGCATGCGACGTTGATAGCTTAATTATGTTAACTAGGCCTAGTTTTTGAAGAGCGTGGTACAAATTAAGGATTGCAGGTACGATATGCGGTGTGTAGAACGTATCTTTTGACATAATTTCGTTACCAACGGCTAAGTAGGCAACTTGAACGGGCAAGACATACGCAAAAATATTAGATTGGAGCCATTCGATAGAAGTAGCTACGGGGCCATCGGCTAATGTAGGGAGGATTTCATTAGGCACACCAATCACAAGCTCAATTCCGCTTCCAAAGAAAGGTTTTAAGGCTACCGGGTCAGGGTTAAAGAGTCGGACTCTTGATATTCCTTTGGATCGGAGGAGGTCAACCACCACCTCGGGCGGTGGCAAGTTGTTGGCCACGCGACCGTAGCATACGCCTAGTGGGGCACCTTGTGCTAGATGTGAATTTAGGCATGACAGAAAGTAAAGAGGGACAAGAAGAATGGTAATTCTATATCTCATTCTTGAACTAGTCATTTGTATGTGTGTTGTGGAAGAAAACTATAGGGTTGTAACTTGTAAGTGTACCAAGAGGAATCATGTATACATAAACATCGTTTCAAGTGTTTTTGGTTGAATTTTGGTTTGAGTTTGGCCATAACGTGCATAATGATTGTTGTATTAAGTATGTCAGTGTAATAAAAGACGATATGACCCAAGCAAATTGTGAATAGATATTGTAGAAGATAATTTACTTAATTGAGGATGTCACAAGTGCTATTTTGCTTAATTTGTTGGGCAGTAGTGAGTGAGGTTATTATTTGCAATAACTCCCCAAGTGTATTGCAGTTTATCCCTAGTATTTTAGAAAGATACAATGAGGCCCCATATGTTATTAAGATCTAAGAATGAGCAAATAATTCCATTTTGTTTGTGTGACACTAGGGGTGTTAACGCGTCGAGTTGAATTAAGCGTGGACCTTATCGAGTGTCTGATCGTCTCATAGAAGTCGAGTTGATTTTTGAAATTATGTGATCGTTTAAAAGCTCACGATCAGTCAAGCTTTTTTCCAGAGTGCTCGTTGCTTGATCGATAGTAAGTCGATTTTACTCGCGATCAAGCTCGTGTTGACTAAGTTTAAGCACGAGCCGAGCTTTCTCACGATTGCTCACGAACAACTTTAGTTCGTTAACCCCCTATATGACACGGCCCATCTATTTTGGTGCAAAGAGTGCGTTTTTTGTTACCTCCATGGGGTGGAGTAGTATCTGGCTCAAGCCTTTTTGTAATATTTACAATTTCTTTTCCACCACCTCATACCTTTTTGAGAAGTTCGTTCATTCGCTAGAGATTATATTGAGCCGGGCTAAGCAAATTAATTAGTAGTAGTACTTGTGACAAGGATTAATGATCGATCGAATGATGATTGTCGTAATACTTTGCTTCTAAGGATGATTGATTGGTGAATGGTGACCTGTGACAACCGACAACGTAGCGCACCTCAGTTGGTAATACGCTTTCCGTCTAGCTAATAAGTTGGAGGTTCAAATAATCTCAGGACTCAGGAGTAAATGGGAAACCACTATTAATTCTAAATTTGCCGATTCTAAAAAAGGATGATTGATGGGCCGAAAACAACATAATTAGCGACTAGGAGTTTAGGATTGGAGAATGTGAATGAGGTTAACTCGACGTTATGATACTAGCAAAGACCAAAGACCAGTCCGAATTATTGAAGTGCACCTTTTTAAGTTATCGAGGTTGTGTTTGTGGTGTGTTGCGTCTAAAGATAAGATCGATCGATGATCACACACTACACTAAAATGATTCCACGACATACTATATCATGTCATCGAGCCAATTCACGATTCTTTGATTGCTCAAAAGCAAAGAATAAAGAGAGACACAAGCAGTGAAAGAAACTAGTGTAATATGTGTCTTCTGATCAACAAAAGGACGAAAACATGCCTTCACTTTGTCCGGCTATAAGGTTCCGAAGTTTTTAAAATGAATTGAATTGAAGTATAAATTTTAACTAATCAAACTTAAATTGAATTAAACTAAATACAATTGAACTTAAGGTGAACTAAATTGAACCTAAGTCACCGAATGCGCACGTAAGAACTAAAATAGCGGCGGTGGATTGTAACGGTTATTCGGAATTGAATTCATACGTAAGTCTTTCATGCTTTAGAACCAACTCCAATACTTTCTCCAGAAACCGAACAAAAGAAGACGAATTTAACATGCAATTACTTATCATTTCTAGTTAAATTTTTATGTTCGAATCGAATACTTCAATTCCAAAAATATTCTATCTGCCAAAAGATGCCTTGGTACATTACAATCAGAGAACATTGATTCAATTCATACGTACACATACACTTTAAAAAGTGACATGACAATGTTTCAACATTTGTTCAATCCAACATTAAAGCAAAAGCACTTATCAAATTCATTGCATAGATTATTGTGTTCTTGTTCAAACAAAGCAAATCCAAATTCTTTCTTTCACTTCCTTATAAAGCAATCCAATCCAATCCAAACACACCCTACTAATTCCCATGCCATGCAGTAAGTAAAGAACAACAAGAATATCTTTAGTTGTCTCTCTTTATTAAAGACCCAATTCCCTTTCTTGAAATTTCAAATATTTGCCCATCACACTTGCATATAAATCCCTCCCAATAAGCCACACCAATCCTGCCTTAGTTTCCACTCAAAGAACATTCCTCTCAACTCTTTAATTACCTAGTTTCTATAACTCACCCCACTCCCCCAACCAAAGATTCAGCTCTTAGTCGCTCTGATTCGTACTAGCTATCTAGCTAACATAATGTCACAACTACAACAGCCCGTCGAGCAACTATACCCCAACCCCGTCATCTCTACTAGCCAGGCGAATGCGTCCCACTCTAACGGTTCCTTTGGGCCGGTTTTCATTGTCTTGGCGGTGATCGTCGTCATATCAGCTGCGGCATGTGTGTTGGGCCGGTTGTGCAACCGGAGGCTGAACCGTGTCAAGGAGGGAGGGCACCATCACAAGCAGCCCAAGTCCAAGCCCAACAAGCTGCCGGAAATCAGACAAGGGCTAGGTCCTAAAGAATGGGAGTCCAGGCAGAAACCAAGCTTCAATACGAGAGATGGGGATATCGAATTCGGGTTCGATATGAAGATGCCTTCAGTTAGGAATGGAGGAGGGGGAGGTAAGGTTAGGCCAACTAATATTCCAAGTGCTGGACATGGACCTGGACATGGACATGGGCATGGACCTGGACATGGACCAGCTGGACCTGGACATGGACATGGGCATGGACCTGGACATGGACCAGCTGGACCTGGACATGCACAAGGACATGGACCTGGACATGGATATAGGCCTGACGTGAGATTTGCTAATAATGTGTAATGGATTTAGCTTGCAAATTAATTTTCTGTAATATTATTTATCATCATGTGAATTCCATTACTTTGGAATATCAATGTAGTAGTTGATAGAGTAGTATTTTGATTTTGGTTGGGAATTGCATGTAATTGTGTCACTTGCAATACATGTGGAATTAAGTAAGTAGTATATGACTAATTGGCGATCAGGTGCAACAAAATTCATTAATTCAATGTAATTTTAGGTTTAGTATTAACCAACTGTCTAGCTCTTACCTGATAAGAGAGAGAGGTGTTGTTATATATATGAGCCGAGCATCGCCCGGCTTAGCATTCGAGTCGAGTATATATACTCGACCCGGCTCGTAGCATTCGAGCCGAGTCTAGATTCGACCCGACTCGTTTAGTATTTGAGCCGAGTCAAGACTCAACTTGCTGAGTAAATGAGTAAAAAATAAGGCTCAGACTCACGCTCGAACGAGTCTAGCAGAGCTCGCGAGCTTATGACTTAAAAAAACAAACGTCAGCTTGGGCTTTAAGTGATTGACATGAATCTATCAAATCTTTACCCAAGTTAACTTGGGCTTTATAGGATTCTTGCCTTGAGACGGGGCTTTCCAGCCAGCTTGGTGCGTCTAGGACCATTGGTGGATGGGTCAGTCTGGGTTGGTTCGGCAAGGGTCTTATCATCCCCNTCCTTCCCGAAAATTAACCTTGTCCTCAAGGTTTAATTCTGGAAATTGCCCAAGCAAGATTTCAACTACTTCCCAGGTGGCGTCGTCGAGTTCTAGGCCTTCCCATTTAATTTGACTAAGGCTTCATGTCTTGATTCCAACAATATTCAAGGATTTTCTAGGCTTCGAGTTGTGGAATCCCTTCTTAACTGTATGTGGGGGCAGAGTTGGACCTATGGCTTGGTCTTGGCCTACCATGCGTCACAGTAATGACACATGGTGGATTTGAGACCCGGTTGGCAGTTGCAGCATGTATGCGACCTCACCGATTCTGCCAAGGACCTCATATGGCCCAAAAATCTTACTCATGAGCTTTTGGTTGATCCCCTTAAGAATAGGCTTCTAAACGGGTAGGGTTTATATTAGTAAATATGTAAGAAAAAGTATCTCGAAAATAGCGCAGCGGGAATTTAAAATTTTTCTTAACATACAAATCATGCTCATGATTATATGACATAACTGAAACAAAGGTTGATGCACTTACAGAATCGGATCAACCGGTAGTTCGTTCTATTCTGCGAAGAAGTAGAGCTCCGCGATTTGCTCGTCTGTCCAGTTGGCAGACTCGTCTACGTATTCTTCTTGATCTAGCTCAAAGTCAAATACGTCAAGCTCTTTGTCAGGATGATTCATGCACAATCTTTAACCTTGGTATCCACCAATTGTTGCTAGTCAAAACTGTTAGGAAGGCTTTATCCTAAATTTGGAGATGGAGAAAATATGCTAGACATATTCTGTAGAGAATAATTGTGTATTAAACCAAAATACAATGCCTTGTATTTATAGTTAGATTTACTAACCAAATTTCCACAATGAATTCTAAACTATTTAGAAGTCTAATCAGGAATTTGACTTAGTCCCAAAGAAAAGAATCCAGAAAGGAAAAGAAGATGGGAGCTCCTCCCACCGACCGCGTGCAAGACCGGCCCCTCACAGGCCGGTTCGGTCGGCTATGGGCCGGACCTCTTGGCCCGGCCCGGTCTTTCTATTTCCAATCTCTTTTCTTGATTTTCTCTCTGCATATTAAATTAATTTAAAATTTAATTTCAAATTAACTTCTCCATATTATTAATTAATATTGATCTAATCAATATTTAATTAATATCTCACAAGACTATCAACAACTGTTAAAGTGTGACCCATAGGGCCTTGCATGAATAGCACTTGATCTTCCATCAAAGGTCTTATAAGTTTCCTAATCGTTCTTATTAGACAATATATTCATACAAGGACGTTTGCGAAGGATATGCAAAGCCACATGTCCGTAAGGCGTATAGTGATAATGTCCCTTCATTTCACGAATATCTTTTATTGAGTTGCGATCATGGTTAAGTGTCTAATCTTGATAACTCAATTGTTCTCACTCTATTAGTTGATTCAATGTACATATTCCAATACTATATTGAACATGTCATATGCACCGGTCGATGACTTATGAAATCACGCTAACAATGAGAACTGATATGCTCCCATAATATATCAGTTATTCATGGGGAATGAATCCTATATTGACACAGCTACCAAATGACATACATATCATAGCACACCCAACTATAGACGTATCTACCATTATCAAATGGTGCAAGCATTGTCTATAATATAAGTGTGATACTCAATGTACGCATTCGCAATGCACTCAAGCCTAAGGACTTAATTCACTACCTTACCACCACTACTTCCATAGACACTTGGAATAGCTTCAAACTCAAATGGTTTCGTGGTTGGGTACTGCCTATCACTTCTAACACAAGTGATCATGTGCTCATCATGAGTAATCTTATTACTTCATAGTTGTGGGAACAACTACATCTTTTAATGATATGATATATGCAAGCCACATACTGGTCTTAGCGTATCGCAGACACTCCGTGTATGTTGGGGATCTTTGACCATCGGTGGTTTTTAGAACCATGAGCGATTTGTCCAATAAGCTCCCACTAGGTTCATTGACTTCTTATGTTCATGGAGCAACATTAAATAATAACAGACAAACAGATTAACTATTTAAATGTATGCGAAGCTATAAATAAACATTGTATTAATAATCTAACGAATAATATAATACATACTAAACTGTGATCTATAACATATATCGTTCATCATCTAGATTGTCTCTAGGACATATATCTTTCAGTTTAACCCTACCCGACCCTAAACTAAATGTAATGGGGTTGTTGAGTTGGTACCCAACCCATAATTTTTTCTACCCGAACCAGTTAATTCCCCCAAATTATTTTGTGGG
>JAQRGC011726896.1:0-21880 GCA_028659135.1 Plantago lanceolata | reverse complement strand
TGCTCTCGATGTTTGGGCGGCCAGAGGCAAGAATTCTGGGGTTGATGCCTCAGATCCATCCTTGCCTCCTAATGATTTACTCAACAAGTGTGCTGCTCAAGATGATTGTTCCCTGACCTTAACCAAATCCCAGAAAAAGAAGAACAAGAAGCTAGAACGAGCAGAGCGAGAGGCGCAAAAGGCATTACATGCCCGTGAGGGTATTGGCCAGCATGGCCAAAACCTTGTATAGCTGCCTTGATGATTTTCCTTTGGACTTTTCTTGATTATTTTTGTTTGCTGAAGTACTGGTTCATAGGTGACCCCCGATAAGGTTGTCTTCTTTTTTACCGACCTGAGTTTTTTCTCCCATTGGGTTTTTCTCTTGTCCATTTCTTAGGATGCAACTTTTAGGGGATCACAACACCTATGAACAACTTAGTGGAGTGCAACCGGTGCTCCAGCTTACCTGCGTGTATATGCTGGACCCGGGATACATATGTGCTGAATAGTAGTTACTTTGCTTTTGAATTTTGCTGCTAGCCCCCCTAGTTTTGCTGCGTTTGTCGTCCCCTGGATCCACGGATCGGGTTTTGCTTTGTAACGAGGGAAATTTTATAATATTAATAAAATATTATTTTCCCGCAAAATGGCAATTTAAGGTAAATTCATGGATTTCAGAGGATTTTTAGTTCCTAGGGGGAGGCCTAATGAGTATGAGACCTAGAGAATCCTCATTAGGCAGGCCTCCTCCTATCGTCTAACAAACATATTTCGAAACATAAAGATTGGATGCCGGTCTACTCCACCAATAAGTACTAGCAATGGAAACAAACACACGTGCATCAAGAATGTGTCCCATGATTTGAAATAATTGCTTGAAACTCATTTTAACTTATTTTTCGAAACATTTCAGGCCGGTAATTTCATTCGGTACAAGGTTTCTCGATTGATTTAACGGTTTTAACCCTTACTACAAGTTACTAACAATATTTGTGGGCCATTAGCCTAGAGTCAAGACCAGTAATAGTTGGGCCAGCCCACTGGATTAACCTTGTGGTTTGGCGGCCCATTACTACTTGAGTACTTCCTTTTGTCGCTGTACTACAGTAGTAGTGTACTAGTACTGCTGCTGCTACCTCGTTCTCTTCGTTGGTAAGTACGAAGTAGAAAATACCAAGCTTGACACAGGTAGGTATCTGTGAATTGTGATGAAGATGCTGAATTGAAGATCAAATCAAACCAATCTCGTAAACCTCTTCTTCTCCATTCACTTAGCAATTTTCATTTTTACATTTCCCTTTTTTGATTTTGCTGTAAAAAAATTGTTTATGTGTTTCTTGTTTGTGTTATATATGTTTCCGTCAAATTCCATTTCCATTACTGGAACTATTTTAGATTCATTTCCAATTTTCCATACATGTTTTATGTGTTTCACTAGACAATTTTGCCAACTGAACCAATACCTTCCATAATTCCATTAATGGAAAGCTCTATGTGCATTCATTGATTGTAAACTTACCACTTGTGTAGCTGTGTACTGTTTTTATCTGAATGTCATGTTGTAGTAACAAAATGGGTTTTGGTCTACTTCTTTTCTGTTCTGCATTGTTTTTTTTGTGCCCACCAAAATATTCCATCACTTTTATGATTGTATTAGTTGCCAGATTCTGCCACTTTTAGAGAACAATTATTCTCTCTGACACTCAATCTTTTGTCTTCCACACTTCCCAGGTCCCAGATAGGCAGATATAACAAGTAGTTTAATTTAAAACAATATCACCAGAATCTCGAAACAATCGTCCTGCGGCGCAGCACTGCTGCTTGTCGTCTTTAACGACGTGCAGAAGAAAACAAGGTATGATATGATGCTTTATTCTATCTTACTACAGTGACAGTCATGATCCCATCTACTTAATTATAGAAAATGTTATCATCTACAGAATTAATTCCCTCAAGTGACGTAAGCTATATAGTCTATCATTATTTTAAGGCCCGAAAAATAGTTCATTGTAGGTAAGCAATCAAGAAAATTTTGAGTGGCAATGGAGCATGTTCAAGAGCCTCTGCTAGAAGAGGACTATGACAGTGAAAACGAAGGCGTGTTCAAAATATGCGCGGATGCATGCTCTGCCACAGAGATAAAGAAGGTCAGCGATTTAGCCTTGCCGATGATGGTTGTGACTGTTTCGCAGTACCTCCTGCGGATTTCGCCACTGTTTATGCTGGGACATCTTGGTGAACTGTCGCTTTCCAGTGCTTCAATAGCTACCTCTTTAGCCAATGTTACCGGCTACAGTATCATTGTAAGAACCACTCTTTCGTATATTTTACTTTTGTTGCACCCTTCTTATATGAGATTAAATAACAAGGAAAGAGTAGTTAATTTGCAAGCAGTTTATTTATTCACTAAAAACTGAGTCTGTTATGCAGTTTGGAATGGCTGGTGCACTGGAGACCCTATGTGGACAAGCATACGGAGCAAAGCAATATCAAAAAGTCGGGACGTTTACTTATAGTGCCATTGTCTCTCTCTTTTTAGTATCATTGCCAGTATCAGCTCTATGGTTATACATGGATAAGTTGTTAATGTTCATAGGCCAAGACCCTTTGATATCAGTGGAAGCTGGCAAATATGCTATTTGGTTAATACCCTCCCTATTTCCTTACGCTATATATCAGTCTCTAGTTCGGTACCTTCAGATTCAGAGCTTGATTCTTCCTATGCTTATAAGCACCCTTGTGACTTTATGTTTCCACCTACCTCTTTGTTGGACTTTCGTATTTAATTTGAAGTTGGGGAATGCTGGAGCAGCAATTTCTGTTAGTATATCGTATTGGTTGAATGTAATCATCCTTGTTCTCTATGTGAAATTTTCTTCGGCCTGTAAGAAGACACATGCTCCTTTTTCGACTGAAGTGTTCCGAACTATGAGAAAATTCTTCGTGTTGGCTGTTCCTGCTGCACTCATGATCTGGTAATCGATTCAGTTTAACTTTTTTTACCAAATTTAAAGCACTCTTAACTTGTCCATTATTTTGATTGATAATGCATTAAAATGGCTGTTATTGTAGTTTATCCTGGTGGGCGTATGAGCTGGTGATACTTCTTGCTGGCTTACTGCCAAATCCACAGCTAGAGACGTCTGTATTGTCCATATGGTATTGTTCTGTTTCTTGTCAGTCAAACATATGAGATATGTTAGAAGATGATCTAGACTTACGTGTTATACAAAAAAAAATTCTCAGTTTTTCAACAATTTCGTTGCTGTATCACATACCTGATGCATTTGGAGCTGCTGCAAGGTCCGTTCTCTAATTCTATGCTAGTGATGCATGTTTTTTAAGGGAAAAAGCACAATGAAAGTGATTGACATTTTGTATGTCCACAATTATCTTGTAGCACTCGGATTTCAAATGAACTCGGAGCTGGGAAACCTAGGGCAGCTCGATCTGCTTTCCTTTCGGTTCTGGTTCTCTCGGTTGCAGAGTGTATCACAGCAAGCGCAGTTGTTTTTGGTTCCCGTCATATATTAGGATATGCATTTAGTGACGAGAAGGAAGTTGTTGATTATGTTTACCAAATTGCTCCTCTTCTCTGCCTTTGTGTCATCATGGATGGCTTTGAAGCAGTACTTTCGGGTAATTCTTTACTAAAGTTTCTTGCTACCAACTTAGATAGTAATCTTTGCTAGAGGCGTCTGTCATGTTGTGCTATAAATGTTAACCGTAACTTGTAATTGAATGAATGCGGGATGCTACCTTTTTTCAGTGGTCTAGCTAAATCTTCCCGTTCAACAACTCACAGCCGAGAAGGTAGAAAAAGAACACTGGTGAAAACAGGGGAATTTAGGAGAAACATGTTTGTTGCGTATTAACATTACATAACTTTGTGAAAACTGTTCTTGTATATGTGATTCAATTCAGTCCGGTTCAACGTTTTATGCGGCCTACATATAAGGTAGAACATAGAAGCAAAGGAGACAAGCTGAGAATGGGATGCATTTTGACTGCAATAAGTTTAAAAATAAGCAGTTTCTCCATAACTAAACAAAGTGTCTAAATTTATGCTTCTAGCTTGTTCTCACAGGCCTCAAACTTTTACTTCCAAGTTCCAACATGTATCTTAAGAGATACTTCAAGTTAAATTCGTAAACGACGTTCTTATGTTGACTTATTTGCCATTTTCAGGAATAGCAAGAGGTAGCGGGTGGCAGCAAATAGGTGTATATGTGAATCTTGTTTCATATTATCTAGTTGGCATTCCGGTATCTTTGGTACTCAGCTTCGTCTTCAACTTAAGAGGGAATGGCCTATGGATTGGTTTGGTTGTTGCATCAACCATAAAAGCTATTTTGCTTTTGCTCGTCACAAGCCTTACAGATTGGAATAAGCAGGTTCGCCTCATCATTGATTAGTCTTGTTGTCATGCATGATAAAATTCAATCTGGATACAGATTAAATTAGGGGAACTTCCCACTCTGAATATCATTGAGGATTATATTGTCTGTTAATTGTAGAAGCCACGTGTTGGATCTCTTGCATAGTGACTCAGTAAGGTACTAATCAATACTGTATCGATTAAATTGCAGGCGGAGAAAGCAAGAGAAAGAGTTTTCGAGGGGAAAAGTGCTCAAGATCTGTTGGTTTGAAGAAAATTAAAATCTCAAGATTTACAATTTTGGTGACAATTGCTTAAGATGTTGGAAGAATTTCATTTGCAGTGGAAATAAGGATAAGAATCCTTTGCCTTTTCATCTTCCAGTTATTCTTTGTAACGCAATATGTCAATTAGCAAGTTCCTGTATCATGCTACCATATCAGGGAAACATGTATCTTCCAGTTATTCATTTAAATTTCTTGAAGAGTTAGGCTATGAACCATAACTGTACCGGCTGTGTTATTTTTATGGAATGGAAGAAAGATTTCATTGATCGGCACATCCAGTTCTTAGCTAACGTTCGTCTCTTGAAACTTGAGGTCCATGATAAATGACAAGTTGGAAGGATTGAACAGAAATGGACTGGATTGGAGTGCAGTAATCTTTCTTTTTACGGCAGTGATAAATGGAAAGTTATAACCATGGTTTTTATTCGTATTTAAACACCCCTTATTTCGTTATTTATTTATTTATTTATTTTTAGTTGTTTGTAACTTATCCTATCCAACTAATTCATCTGTTAAGCGTACCCGGAAGTGTTCTTACTTTTAGTTGCATATATGTCCATAATTTTTGTAGGTTAGAAAATAACTTGGGAAAAGCACAAATTCGAAATAAGCTCTTCTCCGTATGTGTATATATTACCAAGAACTCTTTCTCCAATCAACTCAACCAAATACAGGCTCCTAGGCCAGCTAAAAAGGGAAGAAAACTACTCTAGTTAGCAGCTGCCTACGTAAGAAAAGAGAGAGATTTTGATCCATTTCGAAGGTATGAAATTGCTTTTCTGAACGTTGAGAATTGATTGATTGTCACTTTCCAATTTATATCTCTGCTTCTGTTGATTATATTCAACTGCAAAATGTTGCATCTCTTTAAGAATAGTACTATACTTGTTTTCTCTTACATTTTCATATTTTCAGCTTGAGAATGCATGGTGATTCGATTTAATTAGTTCTGTAAACTACCAGCTATTTCTGAGCAGGTTGTAACCACTACTGGACCAGGGTGGAGCCACAGGGAGGGCTCTGCTGAGTTCAGGCACGGAGTTGGAAATTTTCATATTTATATGTGAGTATTGCAAGCAATCTGGTTATGTTCAAGATAAGAATATCAATAGACACTCAAGCCTCAAGTACATATACCTACTGGCTATGGAATCTGAGACGCCACTTCTGGTTTCCGAAAACAAGTATGAGGAAAACCAAAGGACTGGTTGGGAACGGTTTATGGCAGAAAGTAAAGAGTTGAGCCATATTGCAATACCTCTGATTGTTGTATCATTGTCTCATAACCTGTTGCAGGTTGTGCCTATAATGATGCTTGGCCATCTTGGTCAGTTGTCTCTTTCAAGTGCTGCTGTTGCTACCTCATTTTATAATGTCGCTGGCTTCAGTCTTATTGTATGTAACCTTTTTTTCCTGTTTTGCACTCTTTTGTTTCTGTGGGAATCTATCTGATGATGTGATATAGAAACTGTTGAAATTTATCAAGTCGATAACCATGGCCTTCTTCCTGTGGTCCTATTTTAAGGTTATATGTAGATGGCCTACTGAACAAGCAATATAGGCCTTTAGCGAATTAATGATCAGTTGACAATTAATGTGAGAAAGAAAGACACAGAAAATGGTTTAGTGTGGTCCTATTGTATTGTATCATTAGAATACGCTGTGATGTTATAAGATGAATTGGTTTCTGATAATATGCTCCTTTGAACCAGTTTGGGATGGCTTGCGCATTGGAAACACTATGTGGACAGGCTTACGGAGCAAAGCAATACAAAAAAGTTGCAGCTTTTACCTACGGTGCCATAATATGGTTCTGTCTAGCATGTTTGCCAATAAGTCTTGTATGGATCTATACAGACTGTTAATATTGATCGGCCAAGACCCTGAAATATCAGTCGAAGCAGGAAAATATTCCATTTTACTCATCCCATCACTATTTCCGTATGCCATTCTTGAATCTATGGTTCGTTATCTTCAGACTCAGAGTATAATAGTTCCTATGCTTCTGAGTTCATTCGGTTGTTTGTGCCTCCATTTGCCTGTTTCTTGGGCACTTATATTCAAGTTGAATCTGGGAAAACGTGGAGCAGCGCTTGCAATTTGTTTCTCATATTGGTTGAATGTGATAGCCCTTGCACTATACATTAAATATTCATCGGCTTGTAGTAGAACTCGGGCTTCGTTTACGACAGAGGTTTTTTTAACTTTCCGGGAGTTCTTCCAGTTTGCATTCCCATCTGCAATGATGATTTGGTAGTTCTGATCATTTTATCTTATTCAAAATGTGTATTATTTGTTGTTTTGCTCATTTTCAGACTCCTTTGCCTGTATTTCTGCATGCAGTTTAGAGTGGTGGACCTTTGAGATTGTCACATTGCTTGGAGGACTACTGCCGAATCCACAGCTTGAGACTTCTGTGCTATCGATCTGGTATTGCTTGTTGAATCTATGTCGCTTTACAGCTTAACAAATTTTGTTTTATTTACATCTTTCTTCCTCCTGCCTTTACTTGCAGCTTTCTAATTACGGAGTTGCACTATCTGATACAATATTCTTTCGGTGCTGCTGCAAGGTAAAACAACACAGAAAACGACTTATTACTATCTGTAATTTGCATTGACTGACTTAAAATCATCAATAACCATGCAGTACTCGTGTTTCTAACGAACTTGGAGCTGGCAAACCGCAGGCTGCTAAATTTGCAGTTTCTACTGTGATGGCATTGTCAGTTTCAGAGTTTGTTATAGCAAGTATTACCTTCTTCTGTTCCCGTTTTGTGTTGGGAAATCTGTTCAGTAACGAGGCAGATGTCATATGCTATGTTACAGAAATGACGCCTTTCCTATGTGCCACAATAGTTAGTCATGGATAGCTTGCAAGCAGTCCTTTCTGGTTATCTTCGTATTCTTCTATTACAGTTGAATTACAATGTTCACATAAGAAAAATCAGCTAAAGGTCCTCTAGATTTAAGCGAAACGTCATTCATTTTTTTTTGCAGGAGTTGCAAGAGGTAGCGGGTGACACATAGGTGCCTATGTGAATCTTGGAGCATACTATCTCATAGGAATTCCTGTTTCGCTACTACTAGGATTTGTATTGAATCTAGAAGGTGAGGGTCTATGGAGTGGTTTGGTAGCTGGAGGAACAGTGCAGTCTATGTTGCTTATCCTGAAAACAAATCGAACTGACTGGGAGAAACAGGTAACTTTCCGTTCTTTTGGGCAGAGAACATGTATTGTACGTCTTAGTTGTTTCTCTGCCTTGTACTCTGGTCTGTGGAGAAACTTAAAATGGTGAGTCGAGATTATAATTTGTTTTATCGTTGTGTGCTGATACAAACACGCAAAAGAAGCAAGATATAGAGTATCTGAGGCAAATGTTCTGTCCCACGATGAATCGATGTAGAAGTTTGAAAGGTCCCAACAATAGCTATGACATTACAATGAACCATAGAGAACAAAATGATGGCCTTCTGGTCCTATGAAAGCAAGACCACTGAACACATAAAAGTTAAAGCAGGGATGGAAATTCAACAACAGTAGCATATGACTAAGTCATCCTCCTGGGTTAATTTGTATAACAAGTTTGAGATTATAAAAGTTGAAATAGTTACAATTATTTAACTTTTATGGTTGCAACTCAAGAAACTAAGCATTTCTGAACGAAAGAACGTTATTAATGAGCGGATAAGTGATCGAGCTGAGTTTTATGCCGGCAGAGGATAGTAGCTGCCTCGTGATGCTATATAAGAGTGAAATGCTACTGAGATGTTAATCTACATCATGGATCGAAACTAAACTAACTACTTGTGCGAAACAAGTCTAAATTGAAATGCCAAGTGATGCTGCTTCTGGTGATTTAGAATTAGCCAAATTTCAGTTGTAAATTGTAAATGGTGTGATACTGTGATGGTGTCTGCACTAGAAAATGACTCTTCTGAGGCATGGTTGCATACAATCAGACAATCTTCTTTTCTGTGACACATAGTCTTGTTGTATTCGGAGTTTGTTATAGCAGTACACAAGATAGTTTAATGAAGAGTCTTGTAGATGTAAAAAACCGTAAAGAGCCATCCTAAAAGAGGGTTGGGCGGTGCTAGGGATTAGTCTAAACAAAAATATTTATTGGCTAAAAGTCTAAGAGCACTCCTTATGGAGGCTTTTTTGGGGCTCTTTTGGGGCTTTAAGCCTCAAAAGAGCCCCAAATAGCCTCCAATTGGGGCTTTTTTGGGGCTACTATTTAGTAGTCCATGTACATGGACTGCTAAATATCAGCCCTTAAAAGAGCCCATGTGGGACCACATACATTAATAAAAAAATAAAATAATAAAGAAATAATGTACATTTTAAATAAATAAATGGAATAGTAAATTAATATATAGCATATGGGGCCACATAAAAGCTCAAAAAAAGCCCCAAACCATTGGAGACATCAATTGGGAGGGGATTTTTTGGAGTTTTTTTTGTTTGTAGCCCCAAAAGAGCCTAAAACCATAAGAATTGATCTAATAAGGGTCGTATTGCCACAATATTTCGTGTTCTGTGCAACAAGATTAAATAACTTAATAATATTCCCATGCCAAACATTTTTTTTAATTTTTTTCCCATGCCAAGCATGAATGTAATGCTAATAGTATAATTTCTACTGCAGATATCATCTAATCCTGTTCAAGGTGTGGATACTGAAGAACTTAGCTAGCTATGGAGACGCCACTTCTGGTACCGGAAAACAAGTATGAGGAAACCCAAAAGAGGACTAGTTGGGAAGGGTTCATCCAAGAAATTAAAGAGCTGAGCCGTATCGCAATGCCTTTAATTGTCGTATCACTATCTCATAACCTGTTACAGGTCGTGCCTATGATGATGCTTGGCCATCTTGGTCAGCTGGCTCTTTCCAGTGCCGCTGTGGCTACCTCATTTTCCAATGTCACTGGCTTCAGTCTCATTGTATGTAAACCAACTTTCATTTTTTACTCCTTATGACTCTTTTATGTTCTTCTGGTTTCTGATATTATGCTCCTGCCAACCAGTTTGGAATGGCCTGTGCATTGGAAACACTCTGTGGACAAGCTTATGGAGCAGAGCAGTATCGAAAAGTCGGAACTTTTACATACGGTGCCATAATATGGCTCTGTCTAGCATGTTTGCCAATATGTCTTGTATGGATCTATACAGACAGACTGTTAATACTGATCGGCCAAGACCCGGAAATAGCAGTTGAAGCAGGGAAGTATTCGGTTTTACTCATCCCGTCGCTATTTCCGTATGCCATTCTGGAATCTTTGGTTCGTTATCTGCAGACACAGAGTATTATACTTCCTATGCTTCTGAGTTCGTTCGGTTGTTTCTGCCTCCATTTACCTATTTCTTGGGTACTTATATTCAAGTTGAATCTCGGAAAGAATGGAGCAGCGCTTGCAATTTGTTTCTCGTATTGGTTGAATGTAATAGCCCTTGCACTTTACATTAAATATTCATCGGCTTGTAGTAGAACTCGTGTTTCCTTTACGAAAGATGTTTTCTTAACTTTCCGGGAGTTCTTCCAGTTCGCAATCCCATCTGCAATGATGATTTGGTAGTTCTGCTCATCTTATCTTTTTCAAAATGTTTGTTATTCGTTGTTTTGTACATTTTGAGACCTCAATGATCGTGCTTCCAACTGTAGTTTAGAGTGGTGGACTTTCGAGATTGTCACATTGCTTGGAGGACTACTGCCGAATCCACAACTAGAGACATCGGTGCTATCGATTTGGTATTTCTTGTTGATCTTTGTTTTATAACTTAGCAGTTTTGTTCACATCTGACTCTTTGCTTACTTGCCCTCAAATGCAGCTTTCTGATTACAAATGTGCACTACCTCATACAATATTCTTTCGGTGCTGCTGCAAGGTAGGAAAAAGAACAACCTTCTGTACTCTATTTGTACTATCTGTAATTTGTATCGACTGACTGAAGAAGCAACAATAACCATGCAGTACTCGTGTTTCTAATGAACTTGGAGCCGGGAAACCGCAGGCTGCTAAATTTTCAGTCTCTACTGTGATGGTATTGTCAGTTTCGGAGTTTGTTATAGCTAGTGTTGCCCTCTTCTGTTGCCGTTATGTGTTGGGATATCTGTTCAGTAACGAGTCAGATGTCATCTACTATGTTAAACAGATGACACCGTTCCTCTGTGCTTCCATAGTCATGGATAGCTTGCAAGCTGTACTTTCAGGTTATCTCTTTTATTACAGTTCCATTACACTGTTTACATAAGAAAAATGAGCTAAAGCCTAAAGGTCCACTAGATTTGAACAAAACGTTCGTTCATTTTTTTTTTTTTTTTTTGCAGGAGTTGCAAGAGGTACCGGGTGGCAACACATAGGTGCCTACGTGAATCTTGGAGCATACTATCTCATCGGAATTCCTGTTTCGCTTCTACTAGGATTTGTATTAAATCTAAAAGGTGAGGGTCTATGGAGTGGTTTGGTAGCTGGAGCAACAGTGCAGTCTATGTTGCTTATCCTTAAAACCTATCGAACTGACTGGGAGAAAGAGGTAAATTTTATCGCCTTAGTTTGTTTCTCTGTTCTTGTACTCTATGGTGAGATGAGATGAAAATTTAATTTTATCATGTGCTGATATAAACAGGCAAAAGAAGCCAGATGCAGAGTATTTGATGCAAATGTTCTGTCCCATGATGAATTGATTTAGAAGTTAGAAAATGCACCAACGTTGAAAGCTTTAAGGCGAACCACTTCTGAGTTCTGATCCTATATATTACAGCAATAACACGAAGTAATCATTGACTCGAAGCTGAAGTTGGGAAGCACTCCAACAGCAATACAGCATTTGTCTCGGACTCTCGGTCTACACCAGTGTGACTAAGTCCTCCGGTTCCTTCTTCCTCCTCTAATACCATTCCTGAATTTATTCTGATCATTACACTGAACACTTTCAATGTGTATAAAATAGTTGACAACATCAAGTTACTTATGATCTTCACCTAATTGGTCCAAAAGAATGACTTATTCCTACCATGTTATTCTTTTTTCGATTATACGTAAGTATCGTAGACTGATAACTATGTTTGGTGTGTCAGTTTGCAATATAAAAGAAAGCATAAGATTGGAGAAAGTGAAATTTCAGAGTATTTTAGTGCATATGTTTGATGGATCAAGGAATGGTAGGTGAAATGTTGTTTTTTCACATGTATTTGCATTGCAGAAAATGTGATTATTTTGAGACAATGTCAACTCAAAACTGAACAACACATGATCTGAAGATCAACAATTAAGTACAGGCCTTCATAGTTAAACTTCACCAGAAAGACACATTCGAACAGGCTCACTTGCCGGTGTGCTCATCACAAGAACGCATAGACCATGGAAACGGGAACACCGCTCCTCATCTCACAGAAACATGAAAAAAGCGAGAGTGGTTTTAGCACAACCTGGGACAGGTTCCTGAATGAAATGAGCACACTGAGCTCTTTTGCAATGCCCATGATTGTAGTATCTGTGTCTCATTACCTCTTGCGTGCTGTGCCTATCATGATGCTTGGACATCTCGGTGAACTTGCTTTATCAGGTGCTTCCATTGCTAACGCCATTATAAACGTCACTGGTTTCAGTCTCATTGTAAGTACTTTTCTTTAACAACCGTTTTCACTTCATTGATTGGTTTCCTATACAATTTACATTCTGTTTGTAAGATTATTAGTACTATACAGTCTAGTAGAGTGCATGTGGTCTAATTTCTGATCTACAAGTATTGTCCCGTACTAATTTATTTCGGGGATGACTCGGTTTCTGATTCTGGTTCTGGTTTCTGTTACAACCAGTGGGGATTGGCTTGTGCATTGGAGACTCTTTGTGGGCAGGCTTACGGAGCTGGACATTATCAAAAAGTTGGAACATTTGTGTATGGATCCATAATATGGCTCTTGCTAGCGTGTCTGCCAGTATGTGTTTTGTGGCTCTATACAGACAAGCTGTTGATACTGATAGGCCAAGACCCCATAATATCAGTTGAAGCGGGGAAGTTTTGTATATGGCTCATTCCTTCTCTATTTCCCTGTGCCGTTCTTCAATCTTTGGTTCGTTACTTGCAGATTCAGAGTGTGACTCTTCCTATACTTTTGAGTGCATTAGCTTCTCTGTGCCTATTTCCTGGGCACTTATATTCAAGCTTGAGTTGGGATATGCTGGAGCAGCTCTCACAACTTGTTTCTCTTATTGGTTGAATGTGATCGCTCTGGGACTTTATGTGAAATATTCTTCAACTTGTAGTAAAACTCGTGCTCCCTTTACGAAGGACGTATTCTTGACTTTTGGGGAGTTCTTCCGGTTTGCAATTCCATCTGCTGTCATGGCTTGGTAACTTTTCATCTTTAGTTAGAATCTGTATCATTTTCATCTGAGAGTGAATACCTGAACCTGTATATATTTGAAGATTCAATACAGTTGATATACATTTCTGTTAATGGCTCTGTAGTTTGGAGTGGTGGAGTTTTGAGATAATCATATTACTCGGAGGCCTACTGCCAAATCCGCAGCTGGAGACATCGGTATTATCTATCTGGTATGTTTAACTGATGTTCATTTAGCATACCAAGTTCTGTTCCAATCTTGATTTTTCTTCACACTATCCGTTGAACAGCTTGACGATTGATTCTCTGCACTATCTCATACAATATGCTTTCTCTGCTGCTGCAAGGTACGAAAACACATTGTTCTTTCTGCTAAACTCTGTGCATTTAATATCTAAAGCATTCAGCCACTAAAGAATGAACTAATCTTGTAGCACTCGGGTTTCTAACGAACTTGGAGCTGGAAAACCACATGCAGCTAAATTTGCAGTTTCCTCTGTGATGGTTCTATCAGTTCTGGAGTTTGTTATAGCAAGTATTGCCATTTTCTCATGCCGTAATATACTGGGATATCTATTTAGCAACGAGGAGAGCGTCATTTATTATGTCAAAGAAATCGCGCCTTTTCTTTGTACCTCCATCATCATGGACAGTGTACATGCGGTTTTGTCAGGTGGCCTTTCGCCACCCTGGAAAATTGAAGTTATACAATCCATAACAATCTGACAAAGTAAAATTAAGGCCTTCTGTCATCTTCTAACCAAATGATCAATCTTTTCATTGCAGGAGTGGCAAGAGGCTGTGGGTGGCAAGACATAGGAGCATACGTGAATCTTGGTTCGTACTATCTTATAGGAATCCCTATGTCGCTACTACTGGGATTCGTTCTGGGCTTAAAAGGGCAGGGACTATGGACTGGTCTGATTATAGGATCAGGCGTACAATCTCTCTTGCTTATGCTGATAACATATCGTACTGATTGGGAGAAACAGGTAACATATACTTCATTAACTGATATAGTTCACTTATGTCGACCAAACACTGTCTGGCAAAGATAATGACTTGATCGTACTGTGTTTCATGCAACCGAACAGGCTGCAGAAGCTAGGAGCAGGATATTTGAGGGAAAAGCTCCAAATCCAAGCCATGATGAGCTTAAGTAGTACACTAGTACTGTAATACTGTTATATTTTTCGGCACCATAGTTAGTATCAGTATCGCGTTTCCTCCCTACTCGAAATGCAAAATGTAGTTGGAATTCTATTATGATGATATCCGCGAAGACAAACTCCATCCATCCAAATTACTATCGTGATCGGTAAACTAAACACATGTTCAATCTTTACTTCTGTTTCTTGCATCATGGGAGAAAACTGGTTTGTTCTGCATTCCTTTCTACATAGATATGCAAATTCATAATCTGTTTTACAGCATTCTAACCCTATCGACACATAACATCCTAATTTTTGTGAAATACGCATCACTAGCTCTAGAAACAATTACTTGAAGACAGGACGACAGGTGCAAGATAAGAATGATGAAATTAACAACATGACATGATAAGAGTAACATCATCCAGCACAAAAACTTCACTTGTACTGTGTTGAATTTTAATGTTGAAAGATCTGAAAGTGCAGTTTAAACGGAGATGGTTTATGTGTAATTTCGGATAAATCTAGGCCGTTTTATGTAATTTTCCCTTTATATAAAAGGTTTGGAGTTTGGACTTTGGAGTTTGAATTCAACTATTTCAACTTAGCTATAATGCTCCAGAATATTGAGGCTTTTCAAAATTTTCCTCTTCCAGTTTTGCTTATATTACAAGAATAATGTAGAATAACTCAGCAGCTAAAAGTTTCTTTACCAACTGTATACATTTTATTTTCTGGCTCACATTATATTCTTATCACTATAAATTAAGCTGCCTAGTTGTAGTTCAAGCTACTTTGATTGTATATATCTGTGGTGGCCATGGAGGAAGCAGCAGTGTCGGCTACTAATCGATCGAGTACAGGTCGCTTGTTTGTTATGGAGATGAAGAAGTTGAGTTACATAGGTGCACCAATGGCGGTGGTTACCTTATCACAGATGATGTCTCGTCTTGTGTCAATGATGATGATCGGTCATCTTGGTGAGCTTGCACTCTCAGGTGCTGCCCTTGCCACTTCGTTCACTAATGTCACCGGTTTCAGTGTTATTGTACGTAAATATTCGATCCTTAACTTCTCAATTCATGCATGTAATATACTAGATTAGTGATCTAGTTTGTCATTTTTCAACAAACACCGCCATCTTTGCATGCAGTTTGGAATGGCCGGTGCACTGGAAACCTTGTGCGGTCAGGCATTTGGTGCGAAGCAGTATGAAAAGCTGGGAGTCTACGCCTATTCATCCGTTATCTGTCTTGTTCTGGTCTGTGTTCCAGTATCTTTGCTGTGGATATTCATGGAGAAAATACTAATACACATTGGCCAAAATGCCTCGGTTTCTGCTGAAGCTGGCAGATATGCAATCTGGCTTATTCCTGCACTCTTCCCATACACAATTCTTCAGATGCTGACTCGTTACTTGCAGACACAGAGTTTAGTTCTTCCGATGCTTGGTAGTTCTGTCACAGCACTGATCTTTCATATACCTGTTTGTTGGATTTTAGTCTTCAAGGTGAAACTAGGAATTGCTGGAGCAGCACTAGCACTTGCTCTATCTTACGGGTTTAATGTCATCTTGCTTCTCGTTTACATAAATTACTCCACTGCTTGCAAGAAAACATCTCAAGCTCCAGATCTAAAACTCATACTGCCTACTATTAGGACATTTTTCCGCCTGGCAGTCCCTTCTGCTATTATGGCTTGGTAATTTGTTTATTACTTCTCAACGTATCGCTGATTTACACGTTCACATTCTCAATGAATGTAATACAACTGGTTAAATGCAGTCCCGAATGGTGGTCCGCTGAAATTACAGTACTGCTAGCAGGGCTTCTTCCTCATCCGCAACTGGAGACGTCTGTGCTTTCAGTATGGTTAGTTTGGCAGCTTGGCTTACATCAACTCTCACTGCTGATATCAAAATTGCATAAATAATGTGTTCAATGTGTACTAATCATTATGTATATTGTTCTTTGACTCCTTTCAGCCTCTTGGTTGCTGCACTGTACTACTACATACCATATTCTTTTGGTGCTGCTGCGAGGTGTGTATATATATCCCTACACTGCTTCATATTTATCTTTAATTCTTTATAATCACCTGTAAACAAATTTTGTTGACATTTAGCGCAATGATACTGTAGTACAAGAACCTCAAATGAACTTGGGGCAGGATCTGCGGAGCAAGCTCGAGTGGTTGCTTGGGCAGCAACTTTCCTTTCTATTACTGAGGCTGTTATTGCTTGCTTGGTTATCTTCTCCTGCCGTTCATTTCTTGGATATGCATTCACTACTGAAAAAGAAGTCGTCAAATACTTGGAACGCATGACCCCATTTCTATGTATCCTGCTAGCCACGGACTCCATGCAAGCTGTGTTTTCAGGTGCAGTCTGCTCTTTGGGGCTAATAAAACAGTGCATTCCTCTTATATGATAAAAAGACCCGAGTAATTTCATTATGTTCTCGGTTTCAGGAGTTGCAAGAGGGAGTGGATGGCAGCATATTGGGGCATATGCAAATCTGGTGGCTTACTATCTTGTCGGATTGCCAGTGGCGGTGGTTCTAGGTTTTGTGGTTCATTTACGTGGAAAGGGTCTATTGATTGGACAAAATATGGGATCTATAGTACAATCTGTACTGCTCTGTGTACTGACATGTTCAACAAATTGGATAAAACTGGTTTGTTGTGCATTCCTTCTACGTGCATGCACGATCCATAATCGATAGGCATTCTAACGTGAGACATAACTTGTTTTGGCACAACAGGCATCACTTGCTCAAGAACGATTACAAGAAGGCGGGACAGTTGACCATGATGATGATGGAGAAAACATGACATGAAAGTAAGATCTCACATAACGTTTTGTTAGCATTTGTGGAAGAGCAAGAATCAGTATCCAAGATTGAAGGCCACTTGTTTGCTACTTTGTACTGCTACTAATGTGAAAAGGAAATGTGAAGATGCTTAGAGCAGAACTCAGTTTACACTGTCAACTACAGTACATGAATTTAGCACTGCAACAAAACCACGAAGATGATGAATGTTGCAGTAATCAGTATTTTATCGAATAACTATTACTGCCGAATGACGTGTAATGAATGTATTGATCTGATATTCTGAATTTCTGATACAAATGTTTTATCAACAGTTGGATACAACAGATATCTATAACCACCAACTTGTAGTTAGCAGCTTAGCTACAGAACTTTCCTTACAGTAATATATTCACTCTAGTCTATAAAATGAGTAACATATTACAGCAGACAAGCAATATACTTGGCCTGGCTCTATGATCCCTCAAAAAGTAAATGCAACACAAACTGCACCCTTAAATGAGAGTCAGACTGCACTGCTATCTTATGAAAGTTCTGAAACTCCCAAATCATCTTTCCAAAAGCCAACATCTAAGTTGAGACAGCTAAAGGCCGGACACATATATTATGTGTGGTGCAAATGCGCAAAACACCAAGCAGTACTCCTATAAAACCCAAGTACACCGTGCGAATAGACTTCGTGGAACATTTATTGACAGGTAAGTCCCACGCCCCAAAAGATTTCCGCCACAAGTTTATGATCCTAATATATCCAATAGTAATGTTGAAAGAATCAACATGTTGGTGCAGATGGCCCCATCATGAGTCGCTCCTGCTCGGTGAGAGAATGGCGAAAGTGGCAGCGGTGGCCATAAGGACACATGCCACCTGAGAGAACCATCCGGCAGACCTCAGTTTTATAGCGTGGGTGTCTGATCACAGGTCGAAGCTCCTTGATCCCATGCGCAAACTGACAATTATCCCCATAAGGACATGCCCCAGTTTCCTGCCACTTGTTGCACAGCTCTGTTTTGAACATTCCTTGGTTGTACACATCAAGTTCGAGCGCAGCATTTTCCTTTTCAGGCCCAGAAGTTGGAACACAAACTCTTTGCTGCTTCATATTCAACTTCAGTTAAATTAACATTCATGAAAATCAAACCGTGACTAGACTGAAGCATCATAATTCATACACTATACTCCTAGAAATACATACTACAGTTATCAGGATTTTCTCATTTTCTAGTACTAAACATTTTCAACTTCTCAATTAAAATGCATTTGAACTATCTTACTCCTCAAAAATCACAGATCAACTGAACCTAAATCTTCAGATCTAAATATACAGAACTCAACAAATCATAGTACTCTGGTGAACTGATAATGATTACATCATTCTCCACTAGAAAATGCACAAAGTAAATTTAATCCTCTCAAAATTCAGAAGCAGCAGAAATAATTACGAACACTAACACAACTGGAATAAAACATAATTGCAATTATCAATTAGAGAGATCGAGTTGACTCACTGAGGCAGGAATCGGTTGACTCACAGCAGCTCGGCGAGTCAGCTCGCGTCCAGCTGGTCGATTCATCTTCAGATAACCACTAGACCGCACCGAAATGCTCTTAGGAATAGTCACTGCTCGCTCATTAGTACTCCTCCGATCCAAATGATTACGCTCAGCGAGAGGCTGAACACCAGCATTAGCATGACCTACACAGTTCACCACCGGGCCAGTGGAAGGAGAGGGAACAACACTGAGGCGATTGAATTCAGAGATGAGCCGATCTCGAGAGAGCAATAATGCAATACGATGAGCTAGATCGGCGTTTGAGAGGCGGAGAGACTCATTCTCACGGCGGAGCGCATCAGCCTCATCGATCGCGTCATGGAGATGAGCGAGACAGAGCGTGTAGCGATTGTAGAGCTGCTGATACTCGAGGATCGAGCTCGATTCGTGCGATTGACGACGATCACTATCAACTCCATCTAGGTAGACGAACTCGGAAGGAGAATTCACCGAATAGTTCACCGGCGAGTAGTTCTCGAACAAAGAGGAGTAGATCGAAGAGGTGGTGGAATTGGCATATGAAGGAGATGTAGGGGAGAGGAACGAGTTGTTCCGAGAGTAGTACGGCGGCGAGGATGAATTGGTTGCGGTGGCGGTGGGTGATTTGTCGGCGGAGGCGGTGGTGAATTCAGCGTAGGAAACATTTTCCTTCTGCATTTCGTTTTCTCTGATTTTGATTTTTGAGTGGTGAGAGAGAGAGGGAAAATGAATTCAGATTTTGCCAGATGTACGACTGATATTATATAGCTAGAGGGATATTATTCTCTGTGTCGCGGTGCATGGTATGCGGTGGAGTTTAGAGGAATTTGAACCGTCGATATTTATTTGTAGCTGGATTATATTTTCTTTTTGTATTTTTATTTTGGAGAAAAGTTGCTTAATTTTGAAGCATTTGAATTTTGGCGGGCAGAAACGGAAGTCTAACAGAAAGTGGGGACAGCGACCTGCCTGCAGTTGCTAATATGCGGTTTATTAAAGTCATTTAGATGATTGGTGTTGTCATTACAAAATTATGTCCTCCTTTATTTTCGATTTCACGTTCGTACTTAAAAAATATAATTTATCGTATTCAATCAAATGATTTTTCATTGTGCTCAAGTTTCGATCTCTAGAGTAAAAATGTTAATTCGTTGTCAGGTACTTCAGTTCTCAAATTTTGATTTGATCAAATTACGATCCCAATTTGAGTATTACGACTTTAGTCACACCTAATGGATTAAATTTAGTAGAGAGCATGGGATTGGAATGAAAGGTGATTAACTTGGCATGGAAGTATGGTAAGGTGAAGGAGATGCTATCTGAGGGAAAGTTAATTAGTTAAGATGATGATTAAAATTGACAAGATAGAAAATGGTTTCTTAACTAGTTTTAAGCAAAGGCTTTTGTAGTGTTTATGTTTATTTATTTTTTTCTTGTTGTTGTTGTTTAAAATACAAATGCAATGATTTCAGTTGGAAGAGAGTTGCTTGTTGGCCACATCTCTAACTAACCAATCTTTAGTGGATCATATATGCTACCAACATTCCCAGGCCAACTAGAGCTGCTACACTAATTTCTGGTATGTAAAAGGATACCATGACCAACTACAACCAAACATTCTCATGTCCTTTTCCATGTTATATATCTTGTTTTTCTCTTTAGGTAAATGCTTTATATTATCAGATTACATTGTACTCGAAGCATTATATGTTATGATTCTGTTGTGGTGAACCAAATCTCACAAATGTCAACTTGCCCATACATTGAAGGGTTGGGCAGGCCTAATTAACCCTCCATCAGAGAATGTGATTATAGAGTGTGTTGTATTACGCACTTGAACGGTCGAAAAAGTTATAATGTTAGAAAAAGAAAACGTAAAGTATTGAATTGATTTTTTAAAATGAAAAACGTAGAAAAATAAATGGAACAGAGAGAATGTGAAACTAGTAGAGGACCGGAGGTATAGTATTTCTTATCTTGGGTTTCATTTCCAATTATATTCCATCCCTTGCCTTGAGTACTTGATAAGGTTACCCTTGTGCTCATTTAGAAATTACTACACCTCCTAAACCAAAATTTGAATCAAAATTAGACAATTAGAGAATCAATTAGTCCCTAATTCAGCTTGGCAATTTAGTACATCGTGGCACTTTAATACAGTGCAATACATGAAGCAAAATGTATAATTATAGTACAATTTAAAGCACTATAAGGCACAACAACGTGTTGGAAAAATCGGTCATTTGTTATAACTCGTTGCCTTTGCCTTGTATTTGTTTGGGTAGCGGACTAATCCAAATTGATATGCGAATTGGGCCTCTTTGAGACTGACATGTTTGGGAAGAGTTGTTTGGGCTGAAATGTTTGGGCTTT
This sequence comes from Plantago lanceolata, assembly GCA_028659135.1. NCBI lineage: Eukaryota > Viridiplantae > Streptophyta > Magnoliopsida > Lamiales > Plantaginaceae > Plantago > Plantago lanceolata. The sequence goes on along the minus strand of JAQRGC011726896.1, from coordinate 996 downwards.
CCACACACTAAGTCCAAATTCAATGATACGGAGTAGCTTATAATATCAAGTTATATATTACAGCTTGAAGAACAACAAAATAGCTCGATCGTACAAACACATGAACTATCTAAGTAGCACTGATTTTGTAACCAAATTCAGATGAATCCATCATCGACTTGTAAATCTCAAAAACCAACCGGTTTTCGAACTCCGCTCCCGAACAGCCCTTCGGAACAAGTTCACCACCCCGTGGAATTCTCTTTTTACCATACGTTCTCGCACCCCCTATGGCGCCTGCACTATTGGCAAACCCGAGCATCATGTCCATGTACGCGTTCTTGATCAGATGCCACAGTTTTATCGGAGACGCCATTCTCACGGCCAGACGTAGCTTCGGTGCAAGCCTCAACTTCCACGAACGCTTGTTCTTCACGGTTCCAAATTTTGCCACTTTCATGGTCTTGCGGCTGGTGTAAATACGGTTGTAGCCTCTTCTTCTGCTCCAGTACTTCCTCAAGCCTCCTCTAAATGGGATGATTTCCATCGTTTTCGACTTTTCGTGTTTATCAACACTATTCCTTAATTTCTCCCTTTGTTTCAAGATTTTTGTGAGTGAAATGGTTTGTTGATGAGATTATGAAATTTGATGCATTATGGGACATTATATATGGTGGTGGTAGTTTGAAGAGGGGCTATGCCTTTTTTTCCAGGAAGGGTATATTATGGCTTGGGATCCCCTCACCCCTACAATACTACATTTCCTCCTACACCTTATGGATGATTGACACATGTCCTTTTAACCATACCATTTTAAATCTTAGTTAACTTAATATTGGAAATCCATGATAAATGATAACAATATTGTAGTTAATTTATGCTAATTAAGCATCAAAGTGAATAATTATTAAATAACTGCCTGGACGTTTTTTTCTCTCATCCTTTTACTTTAAGAAATTATATATATTTACCCTTAATCCAAAAAAATGGTTTAAATAGTGATTTTTGTAAAATATT
>JAQRGC011726816.1:0-11080 GCA_028659135.1 Plantago lanceolata | reverse complement strand
AGTTATTATTTTTTTACCAAATTGAAATCATGCGTAATACAAGAGTGGAGCGGAAACTCCAACTCCTTGTATAACTCTAATTCCAAGTGGAGCGGAAATTCCAACTCCTTGTATAACTCTGATTCCATCTCCCCGCGGAAATTCCAACTCATTGTACAGTTTTAATTCCATCTTTCCTAATTCCACTCTTTTACCATATTTGCTCTGTTTTCTCTGTTATATATGCTCTGTTTTTCTCTGCTTATTCTCAGCTGCTTAATATTCTCGAGTATTCTTCCTCCGAATTTATTTTTTAAAGAGAAATAAATTCGTGTGGAGTAATTAATTATCTGTTGGGTCCAGTTTTGATTGCATTGTTGGAGAAGCAGCAGCTGGAAGCATACAATTACTACAGTTTTCCAGAAGAACAGCCTGCAATGGAACGTCTTCGATGTTTGCCTGACTCGTCTAAGCTGGAGGAGAATGATGAAGAAGTAGTATCAAGATTACCAGATGAATGGGTGATTGGGATTTTGGAACGGTTGCCTGTGAAGTCACTAAACAGGTTTAGGTGTGTTACGAAATCATGGTGTTCTCTGTTTAAAGATCGTACGTTTATCAAAAACCACAGTGAAAAACAGGGGAAGAGAGCTCCCCTGCTGCTCATTAGTAGCAAAACCTGCAATTTGCCTGTCTGTATATCAAGAAACGCTTTATCCTTTCCCGATTTGGGTTTCCCTGAAAAGACGGTGCTATCCTTTCACGATTTGGATTTCCCTGAAAAGAAGGTGCGACCTTCCCTATCGTGGTCTCCGTGGACTACTGGTGATGGTTCATTCTCTCTTGTAGGCTCTTGCAATGGCATTGTTTGCATAACGCATTCGAACAAAATTACCTTGTGCAATCCGGCTATGCGCGAATTCAAGTGTATCCCTATCCCCGTTTTAAAGGGAGAATTAATAACTACAGGATTTGGCGTTGCTTCATGTGGTTATGATTTCAAGTTTATTGCCATGCAAAAAGTTCATGAAAAGAATCTTTGTTCCAAGACCCATTTATACAGTTCAAGAAGCAACTCCTGGCGGCAAATTGATGGTTCTCCGGATTTCCCCCTTGGTTTTCAGAAAATTGATGATAGTCCGTTTTTCCCCGTTGGTTTTGATGATCGGGTCGATAATGTCTTTCTCAACGGCTCCTGTTACTGGCTCGTGCGGGGTCACCTATCATCACTGGTTTGTTTCGATATTGACTCTGAGATTTTCGGACAGTTAGAGTTGCCTGGCTGTATATACTCTGTCAAGAGACTGGTTGTCATGAATGAGTGTCTCGGTGTTGGTGTCTATAGCGGTTACCACGAGTTGGAACTCTGGGTGATGAAGGAGCATGGCGTCGAGAAGTCATGGACCAAAATGTCAGTGATATTTCATGGTCCAATGTCCCCAAGGATCATCTTGCCTTGGAAGGATGATATATTGATGGTGTGGTCAAAATACATGGTACCCGTCGACCAGTTGGAATCTTATTCATTGTGCACAAAGAAGAGAAGAAGTTTTCGAGTTTATGCGACTGTTTGTACCATGGACATGCTAATATATGAAGAGAGCTTAGTCAGTTTAACCTAGGTCAGTTGCTACTTAATATTTTCATACAGCACATTTATGATTTATGTACTGTGGAATTCCAGTTAGACTAGTTTGGATCTAAGTGCATTTTACTATTATCATTGAGATTTTTAAGTTAAAAAACAATCTATCTTTTTGCTGTTAGACATTAGTACGCTTGCCTGCAACTCTTCGTTAGCTCGTTACATATAGAAGGAGATGATTTTTTTTTACAAGATGCTTCAAGATCAAGAATAAGCATTTGAAAGTGGAAGAAAGCTAAGAAAAGAGGCTAAGCAAACAAAGCAAAGGACATCTTTTCCATTAATTTATGTGCCAAAGAGTATACTATGTTTATGGCAGTGAAAGCCACAATTTCTACAACAAATATGGACCAATGATGACTAGCAACATGATCAACCAATGAGTTGTAACATATCATTGTACAGCAAGCTTATATCTACCAAGCCCGGAGGGGAATAATGCGGGATGCTGGCAAAACACCTACGTACACTAATGACATGGCAAATGTTCAAAAATATTTATGCCAATCATCAATTGCTCGACAAATAGCTTAATAGGAAATCCACATTTTCGTACCTTAATTTCATTGCACAGGCAGAACATGGTGGTGACTTGGCATCCTTGAATGGTGTGCATCACTATCTAAAACTTCACCGTACAAGTTCTTTCTCCATTACCTGAAATGGTCTTGCCGGATAATGGCCACAAATTCGGGATGCAATTCATCATTGTCTTTCTGTTTCCAGATCTCACCATTTGCGTGAACAAGCCATGATATTTGTGGAGAGAGTGCTGAATAATCTGAAAGATAGCAACAGTTGTACATATGGTAAGCAAGATTTCTGAGAGGCGTTCCCATAATAAAAAATGTGGTTTGATCATCATGCAGGACCAGATATTGCAGGACAAGAGATGAAAGAGTTTTTATCTAACACACTAGTAGTACTTTTGTGCATACTATGCATGCATAAACCAAACCAATATCTGAAATGTTTCTTTCAAAAATTCAATTAATCATATTTAATCTAATGGATTAATGTACTTGAAGACAATGTGAAAGTCAAAAGATCAGAAGCCAGCTTATATGGCATCGCCGTATGGGGATGAAGTCATGATGTGAGATGTGTTTGACGATGTTTTTTTTTTAAACTTAGTTTATATGTCAAAATCAATTTAGTTGGTTTGGTGCAACAACTGCCTTTGGGGAGTTTGCTTTTAGATATTAAAAATATTCTGTTGGCTTTTAGATTCCATTGATTATGAATTGTGTAGAGTTTCGTATGAGCTAATAAAAAGTTTCCACAATTTAAGACTAATGCAAACACTCATGAGAATTTAATAAAATTTGCTGTGTTCTCAAGTAAAATCTTATTACCTGCAGAAGGCGATTTTTCCGGATCTCTTGTGCTGTGCAATACCATTGTGCCGGAAAGCACAGTAATAAATCCGCAAAGAACAGATACAATGCTACTAGCACTTTGCCCATACCAATCCTGGAATGGCAAAAAGGAGTAGCTAAATAAACAAAGCCACTCTGAAACACAGGGCAAAACAACATTTTTAGTAATTAGTAATAAGTAATTACCTTGAACATTATAGCGCTGGCCAATATTGTTAGAGATGTGAACATGGCATAATATATTGGTGAAACTACAGCAGTATTAAATGTGTCCAACGCCTGCAATATAAAAAGTAAAAGACCATTATATATCATACACCACATTTAACAAAAATAAAGACAGAACAAAAGATCCAAGGTATTATTGCACCAAATAGAAAATTGCAGGCTTCACTCGTTTAGACTTGTCTAATATAAAAATTGATTATGATTGTGGATTTATTTCTTTAAAACTGATGTGTGACAAAGAGCTAAAACGCAAATAATTCATCTAGGTAATGCATGTAGAAATAAAATGGAAATATTTATGCCTGTAGCACATACTAAGTTTTTTCAAGAGCTTTGCAAAGATTAAGAGAGAGAAGAGGCACTGGTTAAAACATAAAAGTGAAATGAAAAAAACGAGATAAGACAAGTAACCTTGTTTAAATAGATTAACTGGGTCACTATACAGCTGGCTGCAACCATGGCAAAGACCCAGGACTGGAGGCGTGCAACCTGGCTATAGCCCTCCAACGAAAGTTTTATGGCAATACCCACCGCTTTTATGCTCATAACCTGCAAATGAACCAGTAAACCATTAACATTGATTCAGCAAACAGCTAGATCTATCCAACAACATAATCTTTGTTCCTGTGTCCCTCTCTCAACAATCAATAGTGCAAACTATAGACTTTATTTTATCTTGTACCCATTTTGTTCAAAGGAAAAAAGTTCAGAAACCACGGCTTGAATGCATAATAGAACCATACTCAACTCTAGCTAAAAAAGTTCACACCGCCAAGGGCCAACAGAACATGTGTTTGAAACATTTAACTCTTTCAACTTAGATCGCCCATTGTAAATATATGAAAACCAGGTTCGTTAAACGCATATTAAAATGAGCAGAAGTTACAACTGCAAAGCTTGCTGAGCTCATCCAGACATATTTAATTAGTGAGATAATTAGGTCTTACACCTACAAGAAACTTCTTTTATCTTTTAACCCATTCATTCAACGCCAGAAAATTTATACTCCTTCTGTCCCTCTCCAAAGCTTACAAACCAAACTTGGGGGCACATGGAGATTAAGAGTAGTGGCGTTTAATGCTGGCATTGGGGTAGATAATGAAGAGGGGTGAAAAATAATGAATTAAAATTGTTAAAAAGTTGTAAGAATGAATAGAAAGTCATATAAAGTTGCAAGTTTTGGACTGTAAACTTTCCAATGGGATGCCAAAAGTAGAAACTTGGGACCACTGGAGAGGGAGTATGTAATATGCCGGTCGGTAGCAACTACATTTATACCAAAATAAACCAACAAGGATTACTCTAAAGGGATGCATACTTACAGTTAAGGACCCGATTATAGAACAAATGCCGATATAAACCATTATGTTTGTCTGACCATAGCGCGGCTCACAATATAAAACAAGTACCAAAACGGCTGCTACTGCTGAAGCAGCATAGGAAAGAAAGGCTGTGTAAAGAGATGAGAATAAAAAATTCAGGAGTCTTGTTTCCATAATTCCATATACATTCATAGAAGACAGGGAAAACAAAAAAAGAGATCAATAGCCATCAGAGCAATAATTCACCTGGCTGAATAGCCAATCCCCAAATTTCTTCTACGGAGCTGATACTATGTTCTCCTGGTGCATGAAGCACAATGACTGTAGAACCCACTACACATAAAATACATCCCAGTATTCCAAGCTTCCCCAGTTTCTCTTTCAGTAAAAAATGAGCTAATATAGCACTGTCAGTGAAATAACACATTGGCTTAGCAGATATGACCGTGTACGATTACTAGATATTTATTGCAAAAAACAGGTCTACTAGATCTTATGGTTGGAATTGATCAAAATCATTTAAATTAGTTACAAAAACGTAATCACATGCATTTTAAAAGTGAAGCATGTGAACGTCAGCCACTATGTCTATAAATTAGACATATGGGATCCCAGGGAATCACTTTCTGGGTTGTGAATAATCACAATCAAAAGATTACATTTTTACCATGCTATACTTTTATAGCAGAAGAAACAATAGACAAATAGAAAGCGAACCCCAGTTAAGCAGTTTTACCTCACAATAATACTCAGTGCTCCTAGAGGTGTCACAAGGACAGCAGGAGCATACATATACGCTACAAAATTGGCAAACTCCCCAACAATCACTGTGCCAATTTGAGAAAAGTACTCACATAAGTTTCTGATAGATGTAAAAGTAACTTTTCAGTAAAAAAGAAACTTACTAGTGACCATGCCAATCCACCAAAGTGGTTGGAGCAGATATCCATACCCTCCTGAATCTGCATGGAACAAATGAACATCACTAGACATATAGAATTTATCAAAAGTATGGCTTCAGATCAACATCACATTAACATTAAACATGCATACAGGTGGCATAAAAGCTGATTCCAGCCATTAACACACATTCGCTCCATGAATTACACGTTGGATCACATGCAATTGGGGTTCAAAATTCTACAAATATGAACAAATGACAAATACGAAAATACCACACCCATTACCGCACTCCGCACTCGTATCTTTTAGTCTCCTAATTAGTAACAGAATGCAATACACTCCATTACATGATTACTGTAGTTTGACAAAAACACAGGTCTATTGTTTACACTGCACATGGAGTATAACATCGCACCCAATACATAAAGTAACATGGTCTATAGTATGTATCTGTAATCGACACCTTCGCTTAAGCCTAACGTAGACATGATTCGTTTAGTTCCACCAAAACACAGGTCTATTGTTTACACTGCACATGGAGTATAGCATTGCACCCACTCCATAAACTAACACCATCCATGAGTTCAATAGAATAAAACGTATCTGCAACTAACACATCAGCTTAAGCCTAATGTAGTCTCTCATTCCAAAAGGCAACACACATGACTAAACAGTGCCCGTTTTCGCTATGTCCTATGTTCATTCATTGTACTCCATCAAGTCAGTAACTTCCACTCCCTCAAAACAACTCAAAAAGTCTCCCACAAAAATGAGTTTACCCAACACAATCATCTGAAACTCTACTAGACCACCTTACCAAGAAAACCAAGAAACTACAAAAAAGTCAAAATCAGCTCAATTAGATGAACGAAACTCACTGGCACGAGTGCCGGAAGCGCCGGCTCTCTGCAAACCCTTCTTCTTGATAATGAAGCTAGATCCAATAAAGGCGCTGGAGCCCACTGCCAACCCGAACCCGATCAGATTAGCCTTAAACATGACCCGACAACCCGATTACAATCTTCCGATGATAACCCTTTGCCGCCGAGCTAACTCGGACTCCGATTCTCATCTGATGAAAAGCCTCTTTTCGTCCGATGAAACAAAATGTGAAAATAATTAATTAAAAAAATGGTGAAAAAAGAATTTTGAAACAAGGGCTTTCTGGAACAAGAAATAGGGTCTACAGCTGTGTAGATTGATTGACTGATTGATTGGTAGGTTTGTGCTGTGTGTGTGGCTCTTTCTGGTTCAGTCTGTGTGCGAGTGAAGATGGGGATGGAGTATTTATATGTTGCTTCAATTTGGGGCCTAGGGATTTGAGATTGGAGGGAATTTCCATCCAAGTATATTCCTTCTTTCCTTTTTTACTGTGACTCTGTTTCTCATTTTTAGGAACTTTTGCAGGGTAACTTTCCATTGAAGTTGTTGTTTTAGGTTTGAAGAATTGGAGTGCCAGGGGTAGAAAACCGAATCGCATTCAAGAGCGTGTGTTTCGGAACATGATTCGTCGGGCTGGAGTATGGGTTTTATGCTGGGTTGTCTGGTTCTCCGCGCCCAACGAATTGCATTCTGGAATGTGCGCTCCTGAATGCAGTTCGGGGCGCTTCGGTTCTCTGCGATTCACGCTTTGATTGTCCAGTTTGGGTGAATCAAATAAAATAAGGTGATTGTAAAAATAAATGAAGCTAATATTATTTTCTTGCGCTTTGAGCCTATATAAAAGAATTGGAGAATGAATTGTTTGGGGCACAATTAGTGTATCTGATTAGAAATAGTAGCGAATCAAGTTTTGAAAATGCACTAATCATGAATCAAAGTTTTGAAAATGCACTAATCATGTTTGAAAAGTTAGCGAATCGTGTTCCAAAAATCAAAGAATCGGAAATATTTGAACGAATTTCTCTTTGATTTTCATTTGTGTAAGATTGAAACTGAACTTGGGAGAGTAGGAGTTTAAGTCAAATTAATGAAACATAACAAACTAATCTAACTTGTTCTTAAGTCTTAACAGAGTGCATAGGAAGTAAACACACATAGCTTACTCAAGTATCAAAGCCTTATTCAAAGATTTCTGAACTGTAAAGTCAACTAAAGAAAGTTGGCATACAGATCATACTGGTAAAAAAACAAGTACAAGACACATGATGAAATATCAACTGGGCAAAAGCTGTATTGATTACAGATTACTCAATATGTAAGCATTGTAGCTCTCCCATGTGTAGATTTGAGATTGATTAAGCTCTTCCAAGTTCAAACACTTGTCTCTTGGAGGCTGGAGCAACACAGTTCAGACTTCAGAGTTCAGACCACACCTGCTTTTGGGGTATTAACAATGCCGCAACACAGTTCAATTAGGGTCTTTTTGTGAAAATACACGGAACCCTGGAGTTGCATGGTACATTTTCAAGTCCAGGAGCATATACATCCAGCATAAACAGGAATGACTTTACACGAGAGTAAGAGCCGGTAGCAGATAAGAAGTTGTGCATGCTTCTGAGCCCAGCTTGTAGCAATTTGATCATTTTGAGACCTTGCCGTCAGGTAGTAATATACCAATTACCTGAACTATTTGGCAAAAATCATCAAGGCAGGGATGGACCTTAAGTAGAAAAATCAAGATATAAGATCAAGCAGTGTATGCTCAAAGATTCAAGCCATAATAATTAGTTGGTAGTTTGGTACATACTAACAACCACCTACCTTAATAATGTTGGTGCTATATCATCTCCAAATTCTTCGCATGGGAAGCCCATAGGGATAAGCTCGATTAGCTGCAATGCGTTTCTGCATCAAAATCAGTTTTACTTGCTGAAATAACAATAAGCAACATTTTTTCACTGCAAGGATTAGTTGTACAAGTGGAAATCAATTCTGTGAAGCATACTATGCTAGCATTTTATATACTGTAGTTGATTTAACACATAATCCTGACAGCATATCAATGTGAACAAGGGACCTGAGAATTTTATACTAGTATACTATTCAACGGAATGGACAGTTTACAGTTGCGAAATCTGAACAATCAAGTACATACAAAAGCAGGTAAGAGACCCTCCAATCTCCATGAACGTGTGACCAGATTATGGTAACTATAAAGAACAAGAAACATTATGATCCATAAAAATGAGGTTTAATACTACCTTACACCAACGGGAAAAACAAAAGTGAGAAGCCTGTAAAATGTATTAATAGTACTATCAACGAACTGAAATGATAGGGCAAACCTAATCCATGATGTTGATTGTAAAAGCAACCGAACTCCACTATGAGAAGAACTTCGCTTTTCTAAGCTTAGCACTGACTCTTGGTAGATTGGATCTGGCCGTTGATCTCGTAGAAACATTAGGTTCACCGCGAACATTATTCCTCTTTGAAAGCATTGGTGAACTTTCATTCTCATTTTCGTCATCAGGTTCACTGCGAACATTATTCCTCCTTGAAAGCTCTGTTGAACTTTCACTCACATTTTCGTCATTTGACCTCCTTCCCACATTTCTTCTCACATTCTTCTCACCAAATCTATCAAAGTTTCGCTTTGCTGAACTTTCTCTCCCATTTTCGTCATTTGACCTCCTTCCCACACTCTTCTCCCCAAATTTATCGAAGTTTCTCTTGGGCCTAATCATTTTGTTTGCACTTCTGCCCACACCTTCCACATAGTAATCTGAAATTTTTTCGGGGTTTCTGCGAGCATTTCCATCCGAGCGAGCATCATTTCTCCTAGAAAATCTTGTTGAACTTTCATACCCATTTTCTCGGCCACTTCTTCCAGTTGACCTCCTTTCCATACTTCTAACATTCTTCTCCTCGAATCTTTGAGACCCCCTATTGAACATTCCCCTTCTATTATTTTCTCTGTTACCCTCACCTTCACCAAAATCATCTAAGTTTTGATAGGATCTTCTAGGAACATATCCACCAGTCCTAGAGAAACCGTTGGAATTTCCGCGCTCACTTTCTTGGCTGCGCCTTCCATTTGGCCTCACTCTTTGTACCTCATTTTCACTCTCATCTTCGTCCTCAGAATCATCATCATCATCTTCTTCTTCATCATCATCCTCAGACGAGGCAACCATCACATCACCATCTTCCTCCTGAGACTCACTGTCCTCATCGCCTTCTACTACATCCTTCTTCACATTAGTACCACTCTTCTTATCACCCTTCTCATTTGTCTTCTCTTCCTCCACCTTCTTATCCATCAACTGACAATACTTATACCTAAGATCCACCAAAGCATGCCTCTTAAACAATGCACCTCTCCTATAACCATCCCTCAAAACCATAGTCTTCGTCCCAATCTTAGTCGAGCAATAGAAAATCCCCGGATGCTGCAAAAACGCAAGCTTAAACCTCGACTTCAGCCCCAAATACTCCCCCAAACAAATCAAGCTCTCCCTCTCCGCCTTCTTCCCAATAAAAAGGTTAAGCACCTCATGCAACATACCCACAGCCCACCTATCAGACTCATCACTATTCACAGGCAAACTCGCCGCATTCTCATAAGGCGACACATACGGCAGCTTCTGCCACTCATCCAGCCACTTCTTATACTCCTTATCTATCTTAAACCCCGCCGAATAGTACAAAGGGAACATAACCTCCCCATCCTTAGCCCCTTTCTCTATATCCGAAACCGCAAACTCATCACTCCAAAAAACCAACTCAAGCTCCTTCTCTCCAGTACCCTTCCCTCTAACTACCCGAAAATAATCCGGAAACTCGGGAACGAGAGCCTCCTCGTAATCCCCAGGCAAACCTAGGTCCCATTTCAACCTCTCCAACAAACTAATAGGAATTTTATTAACTCTATTAATCATCAACAGCTTCAACAGTCTATTAGCAAGCTCTTGCTTATAATTAACAGAATGGTAAATCAAATCTTCTTCAGAGTGCAAAGCAATAACCTCAGGGGTGAGCTTAATGTCAGGCTGGATACCAACTGAGCCGGGGCTGATTTCTTCAAACACCGTTGGGTATGAACGGATGAAATCGAGGGGGCGCATGGGGATTTCTAGGGTTTGCTTTGACTGCATGATTTGGGAGTAAGGGATTGAATGTGAGGGGTGGGGGATGATGAGGTTTTTGAGGTTTAGGAGGGGGCGGAGGTGACCTTCACGGGCCACCGCGTGGTCGAGGCCACGGTCACGGGGGCGTTCGATGGAGAATGCGGCGTCATAGAGAGAGCGGACTTGGTGGCGAAGACGGATGCGGCGGAGGTCGCCGGAGAAGTGGCGGTGGAGGAAATGCATCGGTTTAGGGGGTTTTAGTAGGGTTTACAATTGGGACTGTTCTGTTTTGCAGTGTTATCGTTCTTTTACCTGAATTTAGTTGGAAATTTAGTGTTACCTTCGGTCAATTCCCAAATCAGGGTCAAATTGCGCGAAGATGCTAGGAGTCGAGAGATAGTGTCCTAAAAAAACCATTTTACAACATTACTAATTCTTAGCGAGTGTTTGCAAATGCTTATTTTGAGTGATTATCTACTTTTCAATGTCTATAAGTAATTTTTTAGTATTTGGTTTTGATGATTATGTGGTTGCTTCTCTAAAATTAAGCAGCCTAACCGCTGTAAGCTAAAAGCACTGGAGTAGATGCTTTTAAGACTTTAAGCAGCATAA
>JAQRGC011726436.1:0-17532 GCA_028659135.1 Plantago lanceolata | reverse complement strand
GTATACCTATTGACTGATGAATTACTATCTTACTACATATTTTAGGTGCAACTTCCCTTTCTCCTGGAGCCTATTGATACATTCTTCAAGTGCATTGTAGTTAGCTGTGGTTTAACTACATCAAACAACGGGCACCAACGTTGCCACTATAAGGTCTGTTTCTTTCACAAGTTTTGGCCTGGTTATATTTGGACTTCCGACGAGTTCTTCTTTTGGAAAGAGGAAATGTACTCTGAGGATGAGGATGAGTACTTTCTCGATGTTTATATATCTGAATCATCAGTGCACGGGGATGGTGATGTTGCCAGCCATTTGTTTGGCATAACTTCACTTGGCCTGTTTTACGGTCAGAACCTGAGGATACAATTACCCAGTAGATCTGCTTTGTGCATGCATAGGTTTGTTGTCCAATATAGTGAAGAGGGTAATCGATTGTTTCTCATAGAGTGCAGACCAGTGTCTACATGGGAAGTGTGGGAGATGGATTTTGCACAGCAAAGGTGGGTGAGCGTGTCCAGCCTGGACGGCATGGTGATTTTTATGGATGGTTATCACTCAACTGTGTATTCCTGCAATATGAAGGATGGACGTCTTGGGGGAAATTGCATATGCTTTGTTCGTGGGTCAGATAAAGATAATTTTTATGTGTACTCGCTTGCGGATAAAACGGTGACCATCTTCGAAAATAAGCCTCATTCAGGATTTCCTGTTTGGTTTACGAGTTTGAGTAATCCGTGCATGCCATGGTTGAGTTTTGTGGAGGACGACCTAGAGAAGATTACCACCTCGGAGGATGTTGGTGAAATAGCTAGTGAACTCACACCATTGTGTATAGATGAAAGCTGCAGTCTTGTAAACGTTTTTCATGAACTTCCACATGACCTTAAGAGCTTGGTTGCAGAATCTCTCCGTAGTCCACTGGATTATGCAAATTTTCGTCTCGTATGTAAACTGTGGAGTGAACTTGCTCGGCCGATCCGTTGGTTACCTAATCTTTCTAGCTCGGGTTCTATTGAGTTTCCGTGGCTCATTTGTCCGGAGAACAAAGCATGCTCCTCTATTGTTGACCCTACGTGGAACATGAAGTATTACAAAAGCAACCACGAATTATCAGGTTGTAAAATTCACTACTCTAAGGATGGTTGGCTTCTTGTTACTCGAGGTATGCGCGATGTATTTTTCATAGAACCTTTCACTGAAACAAAGATAAACCTTCCAGTTTTTCCTGAAGATTTTGATCCTGATGCCATGTCATTTTCTTCTTCACCAACATCTTCTGACTGGGTTATCATTTCCATAGTAGATATGTTGACAAAATACCGCTTAATGTATTTAAGGCCAGTTGATGATGAATGGAGCATTGTTGACTTTGAATTATATGAATCTGGGTTTCAATCCCCAGGCTGTAATCTGGTCTTTCATGATCACAAGTTTTATTACTTGAGTCGAGACGGAAAGTTTGCTACTTTTTGGTGGGAGGTGGATTTGTTGAAGCATAGTGTTTCAACTATCAATCAATCTACTGATGGGGAGGAGGTTGCGTTCAAGGAGTTTCGCCGGGGATATTTGGTTTCGTGTGAAGACAGTTTATACCTGGTTGTTTTTGGATTGATGGGAAGGTTAGTTGAAGTATTCAGGTGGGATGTTGGTTCATCAAAATGGAAAAGAATCGAGACACTGGGGAATTATTCATTTTTCATCAGCGATGCATCTTCTCTGGCTCTCCCGGTTAGCGAGAGTTCAAAACAAAGTACGATTAACTTCCCATTATTTGTTGAGGATCATCATCACCTTTCTTATAAATTGGATGCTTCGGAATTCAGATATTCGAATGGGGATATTTCTACCTGCAGCAAGAGTCTCTACGAGAGGAAAGAACTTACGAATGCTACTTGGTTTCGGCCAAATCTTATTCGAGGGTATAGGTAGTTTTGTTAGATTTGGTTCTCCAGTCTCCATTGTGCTAATACTAGTTCATCTATTGACAGTATATCATGCTGTTTAAGGTAAGGCCAGAAAAAGTAGTTCTTGTAGTTGTAGGTAAGCAATCAAGAAAATTTAGACAATGGTCAATGGAGCATTCAAAAGAGCCTCTGCTAGAAGTGGACTATGACAGTGGAAGGCGTGAAGGTGAGCAGTTTAGCGTTGCTGATGATGGATGTGAGTGAGTGTTGCAGTACCTTCTGCGAATTTTGCCACTGTTTATGTTGGGACATCTTCGTGAACTGTCTCTTTCCGGTGCATCAATGGTTACCTCTTTTAGCAAATCTTATTGGCTACAGACTACAGTATCATTGTAAGAGCCATTCTTTCGAATATCTAATGAATAATGATATCAACTTTTTTTGCACACTCCTTATATAAAAACTTTTGTTGCCGCCTATATAAATAACAAGGAAAGAGTAGGTTGTGAAGAATCTTAAGAACTGGATGAATAATTTATGTACGTGTTTTAGCTATTTTCCCCATTCTTGCAGTTCAGTTTCGCAGTTTGGAATGGCTGGTGCATTGGAGACCCTCTGTGGACAGGCATACGGAGCAGAACAATATCAAAGAGTCTGAACGTTTACTTATATACTCCCTCCGTCCCATATAAGTTGATACATTTGCTTTTTGGCACAAAAAATAAGGAAAAGAGTATAATAATGTGTTATATTAATTGTGGGGTTAAGTTGAGGTGTAAGTAAGTAGTGGAGTTATTATATTAATGTGTTATATTGGTAGTGGGTATATAAAGAAATAATATAATTTGATAGTGGGTTTCCATAAAAGGAAATGTATCAACTCCAAAAGGACGCCCAAAATGGCAAAATGTATCAACTGTCCTGGGACGGAGGGAGTATAGTGCTATTGTCTGTCTCTTTTTATTATCACTGCCAGTATCACCTCTATGGCTACGAACCTTTGATATCAGTAGAAGCTGGCAACTATGCTACTTGGTTAATACCTTCTCTATTTCCATACGCTATATATATATCAGTCTCTAGTTTGATACGTTCAGATTCAGAGCTTGATTCTTACTATGCTTATAAGCACACTTGCGACTTCATGTATCACCTACCTCTTTGTTGGATTTCCGTATTTGATTTGAAGTTGGGAAATGCTGGAGCAGCAATTTCTGTTAGGTTATCGTATTGGTTGGATGCAATCTTCCTTGTTCGTTACGTAATATATTCTTCGGCCTGTAAGAAGACACATGCCCCTTTCTCGACTGAAGTGTTCCGAACTATGAGAAAATTCTTTGTGTTGGCTGTTCCTGCTGCACTCATGATCTGGTAATCGATTTAGCCTAAGTTTCTTAAAAAATTTAAACCACTTTTTAGCTTTTCCTGTTTTCCATTCATTTTGATTGATAATGCATTTGAATGTCTGTTATTGTAGTTTATCCTGCTACGTTTCACAATATTTCAATAAAAGCCTCCTAAAACTGTTCGGTCGATTAAAGGCTTAAAGCTTGACGTGACCAACTCTTCCTAGGAAACTTGAACCACCAACAGTATCATAATGGGAACTCCATTGACATCACATATGAAATCGCTACCTCGAGATTTCCACAGTAAGTTGATCCTTTTTTAAACTCTAGAAATACACAAATGCTCTCTTTTGTGAATTTCAGAGCATTCAAAGTTGGCAGTAGAAAGTCAAGGTAAAGAGGAACATGGATACTGCAGGAAGCACTACTGGAAGAACACAATCCAAACCGGTGCATATAGACATAAGCTATGACCGAAAACCCTCACAAAAGTGAAAGTGAGAAGCAGCATAGGGAATAATATACTACTTAGTATATATATAAGGAACGGGGACATAAGAGAAACCGAGAATATCAACAATTCTATCTTGCATCATTCGGGAAAGTCACTTTGAACAATATATCTAAACCACATGGTAAATAAAAAATCTTTCCACATGAGTGACCCGAAAAGAGCTAAGAGAGTAATGAAAGCCACAAAACCACTCTTCATGAAATCATTAGTCGAACTCGTTCATGTGATCTAGTAGGTAATTGGCAGCCAATTCCTCATTCTTGTTGCACGCAAAGAATACTTGCAACACCAGAGCTCGATCAAAACCCATTGCTTCAAGCTGCAATTTAAATTGTAAGCATGTAAAGTTAGCAATCATGCATGGTAAAAATTACTCTTACTCATAATAGTCAACTATCTATTTGGATAAAGTGACAGAGAGTGCTGGCCAAGAAAAACATATAACAATGAACCAGAGCCCTC
The DNA here is from genome assembly GCA_028659135.1 of Plantago lanceolata. Taxonomy (NCBI): domain Eukaryota; kingdom Viridiplantae; phylum Streptophyta; class Magnoliopsida; order Lamiales; family Plantaginaceae; genus Plantago; species Plantago lanceolata. Next base: position 13,303 of record JAQRGC011726436.1, on the reverse strand, counting down.
TGATTCTTGGTCATTTCATGATACATTTGGAAAGTTACATCCCACCAATGTGGAAATTAGGATTGCTATTTCAGAAATAATAATAAAGCATATTGCATTCCCTAAAATCTCTCTGTCATGCTTTTCAAAAATCCAGGCATTTATAAACTAAAAACAGCGATGCACGTTATACTTTTTCTAGCAAGGATACATCAGGGAAGAATCTGTAATACTCTTGAATGAAACTTTGCGAACAAATAAAAAGCTAGCAATAAGAAACTGACAAATAAATGATGGCTTGGATTAGACAAGCGACCGTGCATTTTCAAAGTCCAAATGTTTAAGAAAACTTGACATCTTGAGCTTTTAGACTCTTTACAAAGCATCAAGAAATGGTGTTAGGTGAGAAACTCACAATGACAATCCCTAATATTTTAAAGAAACAGCAGCATTTAGATAGAAATGATCCATAATGGAGAAGGTTACTTACACGTTCAATTGCCTCTCGTTCTTCAGGTGTGACTGTCACAGACTGAGGCATCGCATCAGCAAGCTGTCCCAATATATTTCTACAAACATTTTTCGCATGGTGACATCAGTTCACATAAAATGCAAGTAAAGAGAATCAGCAGAATCTGATACTTGATTAAGTCTAACTTCTTACCCCTCCCCCTCTCCCTCGGCCTGTTCATTTATCAGGCGAAGGAAGTCACCCTGATGATCTTGAATCATTCTTACTAGTTGTGGGTTTTGCTTTCCTAGTTCTTGAAGCATAGGCTGCAGATTTTAAGCATTATCAACAACTAAAAACAGAATTATCCCCAACAAAATGACACCAGTAAACTGGGTATCGAAATAAGTACCTGCAAGATTTGAGGATTTGCTTGCACCATTCCTCGAAGGGCTTGAAACTGTGGAAGTTTTCATAGTTAAACCAAGAAACAAATAAGAGAAACCTTTATAACAAACAAACACCATTAAGAGAGATCTCTGTACCTGAGGACTATTCCGCAGGAAGTCCAAGTTCCCAGCACCAGCATCTGCACCCATATTAGGCATGCCCTGGCTCAATTAAAGGAGATAGATTAATATTACATGTTATCCTTCTCCACACGTCTCTTTTGCTTCACACAAAAGCTTAAGCCATCTAAGAAAAAATGACAACCTGAGGAAAGAGATCTAACGGATTGGCATTGGGTCCGCTTGTAGGTACAGCTGGCTGCGCTGGCTGAGTTGAAGGAGTCACAGGCTGCCCGGCAGCAGGAGGTTGAGCAACAGGGGGAAGAACTTCTGCTTGCTCCGGAATGCCCTGAAATAAAAATTATCCTCTGTTTTATAAAATTATCCCATAAACATATATTAGAACATCCTTTACAAGCCTGCAAGTGTGTAGTCATACGCTGAAAGCACAACACTTGGTTTAAAAACGGTATCAAGAAAATAATAGTAGAACTTATAAGCCTTACAGAATAAAGATATTCAACAGCTCTCTCAGGATTGTTAAATGCAGCACGGAGTGCACGAGTAACTGTATCACGATCCCAGCTTCCTCCACCCATATCTAGAATTTGTTGCACGGTGGTATCCAAGTTACTTCCAGCAACAAGACCTGATGCTGCTTGACCATAGACATCATCTGTCAAACTGTTTGAAAGAAAGATAATTACAATCAGAGATAGGCACTGGAAGCCATGATAGAACTTTGAAATAACTACTATTGAACTTACGAAGCAGCAGTAGGAGCAGGAACTGGAGCAGACTGGGGAGCTGATAGCGGACTACACAGGTTTTTACACACAAAAATTATCCATGTATTATAAACCAGAATAAATTCTTAGCACATAAAACAGCAAAAGATAACACTCACGGAGCAACGGCAGAAGCAGGTGCAGGGGCTGCTGAGACAGGCTGTGTTGGAGGTGTTGTATTACTTGGAGGCTGAGTATACAAATCAACATGAACATGGGCCAATCATAAGCCATACATTAATAGACTGTTGAGAGTACACATGACATCAAGAAAAAGGTTCTCGCAAGTTGCAACTGACTAATCCACTCAATATCAGACTACCATGTGTATAGAAATGTCCATACATAGAGTATACAACTACATGCAGAACAACACAAACAAGGTGATCACTTTTGATTTTTTATAGAGATTGGGCAAACAGATGCAACAATGTATAAGTTTCTATATGGAACAGTATATGTGAAAGAGAACAATGTATTACTTGTGTCCATGAAGGACTCAAAACATGGCTTCCCCATAGTTGAGTTGTAACAAACTACTAATAAACTCCTAATTAATCATGGTCACTCATGCACAAGAAAAATTAAGCGCATTTTTAAACAGAATGGCCAGAAAATAAATAAGGCAAGTTAAATATGCTTACAGTAAGAGATGGTGCAGCAGATGGAGTTCCAGCTCCACTCGCAGATGGCTTGTTCTACAAACACAAAAAACCCACATTAAGTCTCAAATCAGTAACTACTGGATTGAACATATTCTTGTATTACAGACTGAATGCAGCTGTGCGGATCTTAAAAAATATACTCATTCAGCTATATTGATCTAGAAAAGTGTTACTCAACAGTGTCACATGTGATCATGTTAGGTATGTGCGTGTGATATTTCAACTCATTGAAAAAAGAAAAAAAAAAAAAGAAGAAAAAAAAGACAGACTATACAAGATGAGATACAATTGAAGACTTTGAAGTTATTCGGCACGGAATGCAGTTTACCAAAATGACAAGACAAGAAACTAATCAACTACCTTGCTCAACATGATCACAACAAAACTATTATCAGTAATTTTGTTCTCCTCCAGGGTTGTTTCATCTTTGAGAACTTTTCCTTGATTGATAAGCACCTGCTGATGAGCAGGGTATGTCTCAGAACCCTGAACTGCTTCAATATTCTTCTTCACATCTGCTACCTGATATGATCAGGAAAGTCAATACACGACAAAAGAACACGCCGAGACAACAGCCACCATAAAAAAAGGGTGATTACTTGCACAGAAACTTAAAACCTAAACAAAAGCCAAGACCAACCATTAATCCTATACCATTTATGGAATTCTAACGCGAATGTACCAACAACAATCAGATTCCATTTCATTTCAACAGAAACTCATCACAAACGACAAACTATAACCAATGGTATTCAAAATCAGCACAGATGTAGATTTAAACTGCTTAAAATAGAGCATAAATCCCTTCAAGGGGCACCGATACACGACAAGCAAAGTAACTGAAATTTATTAATTCATCACTCCAAAATCAAACCATCAGTCCTTCCATCCAGCTAAAGCTACACACCCAGGCAAAGTAACAAAACATAAGCACTCAATCGTCTAAACCAAACATGAAATCAACTCCAATTACATAAAATTTCAAAAAAACCTCACCAAAGCCCTAAACCTTCAAACTCACAAAAAACCCTAATTAATCCAATCAAGCCGATCAACAACACACAAACCAACCCAGCAGTGACGAAATCAATCAGAACAGAGCTAAATATATACAAGCGCACAATCAATTTTAAGGAGGAGAAGGGAATTAGTCCGTACAGTGTCTTCAGGTTTCGCTTCGATAGCGAAGTGAGTGCCCTTCAAAGTTTTCACAGTAACCTTCATCTTTCTCTCTCTCTGACTTGGCTGTTTCACTTTGCTTGAATTTACCGGAATTTCTCCGATCAACTGCGGCTACCGGTAACGATGTGCTATGCTAGTAACAGTTGCGTAGATGAAAAGAAAAGAAAAGAAATGAGAAAATCGAAATATATTTTTCTATTTTTATTTTTTTTACTTTAATAAAGCTGCGGTATTTTTGTAGAGACGGTGAGGTGCAATTGTGATTTGTGAATACCTCGCGGTTTTGTAACTGGTTCTAGAGCTAATCCAATTTCGGTAAATTAGTAAAAATAATATTATTATATTTTTTCTTTACTTTAACGTTTAAAATGAATATAATATAACCGTTTCGTCTACATCGCTTGAAGTACGGTCAAGAGCCATTCGTTTATACATGACTACATGAGTATGTAAGCATTAAAATTTAATATAATATAGAAGAAACATGTGTTGTTAGTCATAAAAAGTGTGTGAGTTTGATCACTGTGTAACGGAATTACGTAGGAGAGGATTGTGGAATGAAATTCGGAGGCGCACAAGTCTCGATTTAAATTTATATGAGAGTAAATGTTACTAGGAATATTTTTTTATTATTCTAAGGTAAAATATGCATATTTAGAATTTTGAGGGGACTGTCGCTTCAAGCTCCATTACAAACTAAGCTCTGCATGAGCTCCATTTATGGAACTTGGTAGAGTTGGGATTTTTATTATGGTATCAGAGATCAGGGTCAGCGGCTTACGCCCACACCTGGGTTCGAATTTCCTTGGAGACAAACTCCGACATATATTAAATTTCACTTGATTAGCCTCATCAAAGTGATTGAAATCGGCCACGGGTGCGGGGTATTAGAGAGTTAAAATTAATGACTCATCCCAACGGTTTTAAACTTTTAGAAGAGTTAAATTTATATTGAACTTACTTAATTATATTTTATATTGCAATTTAATTCAATTTAGTTCAATTTTATTCAGTGATATTTGGACGAATACAATAGAGAATTACATCATGATATTGACCAATCGGTATATGAATCGTTGTCAATTGTCATCTAGCTAGTGAGGTGACACTGATTGTTACACAAGAATGGTTGGCGTTGGAATCTTACGTCCATCTATCTATCTAAGCGAGTAGAAGTTGAGCAATTGCACACTCACTCTCAAAGTCTCAATGTGTTCCATCACATGTGTGGTTGGGAGTGTAGTTAATAGTACTAGTTGGTAGGAGTAATTGTGTTCAATCTTCTTCATATTTCACAATCCTGGCGAACTCTAGTCATATCAAACTTATACCTTTTTTGATCGTATGAATTATGAGAGTTGCACCATAAAACCTTTAACATGCATCTTGATCCTAATTAACTTTTAGGAACACCATAACCCTAATAGCTAGTCTTCATCCTAATTATTTTGATGATCAATCCATCTTCATCATTACACGTCTTCGTCTTGGCCTCTTACATCCGGTGTTGTGTAATACTCGGGCATTGTTTCCTTATTTCCAAAATTGCCCCTAATATATTATTTCCTTCATATTTAGGCTATATTCTTTTTGTATAAACAAAACTGAACAAAACAGAACTGAACAGAATTAAAGTACAGTACAAATTATAATTAAGTGAAACTGAACAGAATTAAATTGAACATTAACTAAATTGAAAATAATAAGTTTTCAAATGAAAATAATAGAACCTTAGTTGTTTTATTTCATTTCTGTGTGCATAAATCCACACACATGAGTCATCGTTTTCTACATTTCCGGATTTCACGCATCCCACTGTTACAAGGTAGTTTTGCATCCAATAAATTCCAGCCTTTCCGTATGTACACTTGTAAGAGGATGATGGCAGACAATTAAAGCCCAGTACCAAACGAGTTGGATTAGAGGTTCTTGGTTAAAAGATGGAGTATTACACTCGTACTTTACAAATGATTTGGCAGGTTCCAATTTAATGCCGTTTTTAAAGGTTCGATCGATGCAGTTGGGATATGAATCATATAATAGGTATATAGTCCTGAGTCCTGACAAGCCATATGTTCTTCATCTCATCATCTCATAATGATAAGTCCATAATACATTCATAATTTGTCAATAATTACATCTATATATAAGTGTATAATAAAGTTGTATGTGATTTTCAATCATGACATGCATACGTGTCCATCTCGGACAGTGTTATATGGTTAAGAGTGAACTTTTATGTAATTCTAACGAGATAAAATTTATTGGAACGTACGTTTTGACGTTTTTCTATTTGCATTCTCCTTATCTTTTAAATTTTTACTTGTGCAAGATATTGAAGAGCTATATGTATTTTGTTAGAAAAAGATTAGATAAATTAGGATTAAAAAGTAAAAAATGTTGTACTCCTCCGTCTCTTAACAAGCTTTTCATTTCGAACTTAAAAATTTTTAATGAAATGAAATGGGTAGCTTGCTAATTAAGAGATGGAGGGAGTAACTCGTAACTTCCCTTGAATTAGGCACGTATCTCATATACTAACTAAATTAATGATGCGCCGATCTTGACAAGAACTGTACTATATAAGTTTTCTACGGATCGTGTACTATATATATCCAAGTATCCAACACAACTTGAACTCGAGTAAGAGATTTTAAATGTCGGACCATGCTATAAGTTATAACTTTAACAAATCAAATCGAGTTGGAGTATTAAATTAGCACTGATCATGAAGCTATAGCTACTGTTTAGGTTTGGAGTAATGGGCATGTGACACGACGATGCTAAAAACTTCAAGTCACTTGAGTCTTATGACTAATATATTTAGCTTAACAAAAATAGCGGTTGGCAAGACTGGATTTTCAGAATCTCACATCCCAGATTTTACTTAAGTACGTAGGGAGAATTATTTTATGAACCGGTCAAACTCTGGGTGACCAATCCAGTACTAATATGTCAACATGTATAATTTATAACGTAAAATTTGGAAAGGAACAAACTAGAATGAGATGATAATTTTTTTCCATGATGTTTCTTAATTAAATGAGAAACTTGTGAAAGATAAATTTAAACATAGATAAATAATTCAGGACTGAGGAATTAGGTGGTATTTGATCAGCTGTGCTGTTTCCATTGGTTTCATAGCAAGCAGACTCGGTTATTTTCATCTGAATGGGATTGAAGTGAAGTAAAAAATATAATTAAACAAGTTTGCATAGAAGTGAAAATAATAAGTTTTTAAATTAAAAGAACAGAACCTAACAGTATATGGAGTAGGATTGTATAGGTTAAAGTAGCTTCCCGCCTTAAAATTAATCAAAGAAGATGATTGAAAGAAAAGAAAAGGAAGGGGAGAGAGAGAGAGTTTTATGTAAACTCAATCCGATTACATCAATCCTCAACATATACTAACAAATCAAAGACCAATCGAAACTACGGACAATTTTGGAAGAACGATGGACAAAGAGCAAGAAGAAGAACACAACGACTGCGTGGTTCAGTTGTAAATGACCTACATCCACGGGAGATACAATTCTGAACTTTTGCTTTGATCAGTTACACAGAAACAAGTCATTTCAACACTAGATCGATGATGAAGATTGAAAAACCCTAACTGCCTAATTTTTCAAAATTATAATGATTTAAGAAATTGATTGTGAAATTACTTGAAGGATTATTAAGCTAACATCATAACAATCTAATTTAAACTTCTAATTTATATACTGAGCGGATTTCTTGAGCTCCAATGGACAAGAGACGGTTGCTCTGTTATGAGTTGTTACATAGCTTAAAGGCTCGTAACTATATAACCGCACAAGTCATCAGATTTGATATGAGCCGTTTAAATTCCCAGTTTCGATCCCCTCCGTCCATTTTAGTTGAATGTTGTCGAATTCCATCGAAGTCTCCCAATGGAATACTTAAAACTCAGTCAGTTAATACTAGTATTCGATATCAATTTCCGTTTGTTTAATAATAATTCCCGACATCTAGTGTTATTTTGCACCCACTTGTAAAATTTTCTAGATCCGCACCTAAATTGGTCCACTATAAGCTTAAGATTTGATCTATATTCAAATTTCAACTTAACAAAGTTTGATGGCCAAATGCCAATTCCCCTTCCCCCGTCCCCCAAGTTTAATACTCCTTATCCAATGTACAATTGGTTTAAAAATTCATTAATTTCAAATCAATTCATTTCACTTGAAGTTTGCTTACAATTCAGTTTAGTTAAAAAAAAACATAGTCTTACAAATACAACCTCATAGAGGCTTGAGCGAGACCAAATCTTCTCTAACACTTCCTCCAACATACATGTGGGACTAACACGTAGAATTTACTTGATACGTATTTATCTGCCATAGGCCAGTTGAAAAGGAAGTTGGAGGAAGTGTTAGAGAAGATATAATCTCAGCTTGAACGGTCATTATTCCTAATTAGTCCGGCAATAAATTAAACTTATTGGCTTTAAAAAGTGAGTAAAGGTAATCAGCATTTGTGGGTGAAATTGACAGTAAACGACTTTAACACTATTTTTATTTGACTCATTTTGAAATTTAGTTGTTTCTGAACGGGTCAACAATTTTACTGCAGATTAATGTACTGTTTCACTAAAATTGTTTTTTTTTTTTCACTAAAATTGTTAACCCAACTTCATCATTAACAACTACTCCTAGTCAACTAGTACTACTAGGATTTAAAAGTATTAAAAGTACGTTAAGTTGCCTGATAAACTTAAACCTATTGGTTCGTCTTCTAGGATTTATATATGTCACGTATAAAAATGGGGACAATTAGGGATTATCACAAACAATTTCCACTCCACTCAATCTATTCCCACACGAAATGATGACTTAAGAGGATTTTTTTATTTACAAATACTCAAGGTTGGTTTACAAATTAATAGTAACATATAATTTGATAACATATAGTCTCAATATTAAAGCAAATCATCGATTATCGATCGGCCCATTAGTTATTGCCGCTCACCATCTCTACTTTAACTACTCCGATGCAGAATTTGAAGATTAAATATTTTATAATGTAAAATTCAAAAATTTTTTAGACACATTGAATTTGTTGATGATCACATGAATTCCTTTATAAGACTCTTAATTATGTATATATAGACATGAGTGAAAAGAAAGTTATCAGGCCGTGCATGTATTTTAATTTGAAAAAGATGAACTCATAAATATGAGTATTACTTACATAATGTAGTTAATTGGAGTTTTTTCAATTAAGGCAATACTATAATAATAGGTGAACGCAACATGCGATAAAATTTCATTTCATTTCATTTAAAAGAAAAAAGTTAAATCTATTATAAAATCTAAAACCAATACGAATAGAAATTGAGCAACTTTAATTAATTTTCCAACACTCCCCCGTACCATGTCCTTTCTCATCGTCTTCTCGAAGGCTAGTCGTGTCACAACATGTTACCCGTACCGGGTGAGTGTAGTACAAGTACAACGATGATTCAATTTACCCCGGGCGTAAAAAAAAAAAAAAAAAAAAACACATGCAATGCAAGCAAAAACAGAAAAAACCTCCAGCTAAGAGAGCGTTGTGCGACATGAAGAAGGCTCAATAAATCCCCCTCTACCCACTCTCATTCATTACTCACACACTCCCCCTCTTTAAATCCCCCACCTAGCTCCTCCACCACCACCACCACCAAAAATGGCTTCCACCACCGCCACCAAACGCGTCTACCAATACCTAATCAACAACTTCCTCACACTCACCCTCCTCTCCACCATGTCCGCCATTTCCCTCCAGTTCCTCCGCAACAACAACCCTCAACAAACTCTCACCAACCTCCTCACCTCCACAACCACCACCCACCTCCTCTCCGCCGCCTTCCTCCTCGTCTTCATCTCCACTCTCTACTTCATGTCCAAGCCCCGCGCCATCTACCTCCTCGACTACTCCTGCTACAAGCCCCCTGTCACTTGCAGAGTCCCCTTCTCCACTTTCATGGAACACTCCCGCCTCATACTCAAAGACAACCCTAAATCGGTCGACTTCCAAATGCGTATCCTCGAACGTTCCGGACTCGGAGAAGAAACCTGCTTACCCCCAGCCATTCACTACATACCGCCTACACCAACCATGGAAGCCGCCCGTGGCGAGGCCGAAACGGTTATTTTCTCCGCCATCGACGATCTGATGAGCAAGACAGGCGTAAAGCCGAAAGATATCGATATCCTGATCGTGAATTGCAGCCTGTTTTCTCCAACTCCATCACTCTCGGCCATGGTTGTAAATAAGTATAAGTTGAGGAGTAATGTGAAAAGTTTTAATTTGTCAGGTATGGGCTGCAGTGCGGGCCTGATTTCAATCGACATGGCCCGCGACTTGCTCCAGGTGTATCCTAATTCGTACGCTTTGGTTGTCAGCACCGAAATTATTACACCTAATTACTACAAGGGGTCAGAACGGGCCATGCTTTTACCGAACTGCCTGTTTCGGATGGGTGGGGCCGCCATTTTGCTCTCTAATAAAAAGCGTGATTCGGGCCGGGCCAAGTATAAGCTCGTCCACGTGGTCCGGACCCACAAGGGTGCGGATGACAAGGCGTTCAGGTGCGTTTTTGAACAAGAGGACCGCGAAGGGAAAGTCGGGATCAACTTGTCTAAGGACCTAATGGTTATCGCCGCGGAGGCCTTAAAGTCGAACATTACGACGATAGGTCCGCTCGTGCTCCCCGCGTCCGAGCAATTGCTGTTTTTGTTCACTCTGATCGGGCGGAAGATTTTTAACCCGAAATGGAAGCCTTATATTCCCGATTTTAAGCAAGCGTTCGAGCACTTTTGCATCCACGCGGGTGGACGTGCGGTTATCGATGAGCTTCAGAAGAATCTTCAGCTTTCGGCGGAACATGTGGAAGCGTCACGAATGACATTGCATCGGTGGGGGAATACGTCGTCGTCATCATTGTGGTACGAACTCGGGTACATTGAGGCTAAGGGGAGGATGAAGAAGGGTAACAGGGTGTGGCAAATTGCGTTCGGGAGTGGGTTCAAGTGTAACAGTGCGGTTTGGAAATGTAACAGGACGATCAAGGCACCGGTCGACGGGCCGTGGGAGGATTGCATTGATAAGTACCCGGTTCACATTCCCGAAATTGTTAAGCTTTAAGCGGAACGGAGAAAGTATAATGTCGTTTCGCAATGGTGTCGCTTGGTGATGTTTTCAATTGTTAGGGTGTATGCTTAGATTAAAAAAGAAAAAGAAAACTGTCTGAAAAAGGTCAGCGTGAGATGGAGCATTTAGTTACTCTCTTTAGGTTGGAGTTGAAGTAATTAGCAGTAGTTGCATGTTGTACGTACACTACTGTTGTAATTTATTACTCCTGATCCAGCTATATGTTCATTACTAGTACTAGTAGTACTACTGTGTTCTTAGTAAATTGGAAAGCAGTGAGGTATAGTGGTATACAGTGCTCAACAGTCAATGTCATCATGTATCGATTCGAGGAAGCATATAAATCAAATGAAAAGATACATTTATAAATATTTACTATTCCAGATACATTTACCTCCTATGATTTTGGAATTACTGTACTACTATAGTATTTATCTTTCATTTCCAGAATGTATGGATATGAACTATAAAATTAAATGTGCTTAGCTCTAAGACAATTTTAGGATGTGTGGTATGCTTGGAAGTTTAAATTTTGCACAACAAAGTATACAATAAAGAATATATGTTAGTTTGTAAAATCTGGTGAGCGGTCCAAGAATAACCGTATCGGCACAGAGGGTTGAGCTTTCACCGATTAGTGTCTAGGGCATTAAAAAAATACTCTTTCATACCATTAGCTTAAAATCAAAGTAATATGAATGGATAATCTAATTTAAGAACATACTAGTAGTAAGGGTAGATACATCTCTAGTCAAGCAAGTTATGAAAATTAATCAACCTTCGAACAACCGCATGAAATATACAGTATACTAAGTTGTCGACATTAAATATAAATATAAGAAAGGTTTAAATTTTAATTTAATGAAATGATGATAATTAAAAATTAAATTGGTTTACGGTGGTAGTTTCATGGGTAACCCACATGTACGGTGTCAAAAGATAGTAGAGCATAGTGTGTCACCAACCTGGTGTACTGGTCTACTGGATACACCAAAGTTATGGTGTCCGGTCTCATGTTTTTTTTTTTTTTACTGGTATCCGCTTTGACGACTAATCCAATCGAGTACTGTCCGGTCTCATGTTTGAGACGGAGTAATATTAATCTAAATTTTAAACTTAGATGCCGAGATCTTGATATCCACCTCTGTTCATCTATTGGCGATTCGTTTTAATACGTATGAATCATACGTGCTACGACAACTACTGGAATGGAACATCATATTCTCATACTGTTCACTTCACCTTAATTTCAGTCGTGTTCAGTTCAATTCAATTCAATTCAGTTCAGTTAAGTTCAGTTCATGTTCGCTTAGTTTAAATTTGTACTTCAATTCAGTTAAGTTCAGTTCAGTTCAGGTTCATTCAGTTCAGTTCAGTCCAGTTCAATTCAAAAACTCTCAGTCGAATTGAACGAAGCCTCGCATGGAATGGAACAAACAACGTCGAGGAATCATCTTTGCCATTCATAAAAAACAATACTAACGTCTAACGGTAAGGCTCCGTTCAATACGACTGAGAGTTTCTGAACTGAACTGAACGAATCTGAACTGAACTTAACTTTACTTAATTGAATTGAACAGAATTTAATTGAACTGAATTAAACTGAACTTAACTGAATTGAACTGAACTAATGACAATGTAAAATTAATGTGAACTGAACGTAGCCTGAGTTAATATTGTGAACATAAAAGTGATGTAAAGATAAGATACTCCACTCGCCAATGTACTTGGTCTACGAAGTAATTACCCGACGTGAATCCCAACATCATATTTAATTCGTATTACTAAGTGGAGTACATTAGTTTAGTTCACGGCAGGGAATGAATGTATGGAATGGAATACATGCATGACACGGTACAAATCGAGTACCATTAGACACTACATGGTTCTGTATCTTAAATGGCTGTGATGGAGGGAGAAAGGTAACATGCATTGGCGGCAAACGCCGCTTTTATTACCCCTCCTGCGTGCAGCGGTGGTTGTCCGCCTAACTGTCAATTTAAATTAGAACTGGCCGGAAGAGATTAATTGCTCTCGGTCAAACTTACTATATCTTCACCTCACTGAATAAACTTTACTTGTTGTACTATACTCTTTGTACTACTCCTATGTATGGAGGATGGAGGGCTAACATTGAATGTATGGAACCACTGCAATTATGAATGTGTACCTGAAATTTTCCGAGGTCCTAAAACTGTCGAAAACTTCTAGAAGTGATTTAGTTGGAGTACTATATGATGAGGTGAAAATATGTCTCCTGCGAGTTACAGCGAATTAAGGACGAATGGGGAATTCTCGAGTCGTCTGTTACGACTTGACAGCAGTGCACTGATAGGGTTCGTAGAGGAAGAGTGATTCTTAGTATAGTAACCACTCGGAGGCGAGTTTCATGACAAAAGACCTGTTTCCAAGTTGTTGTCATCAACGACCACAAAGTGCCGAGTTGGTAATTACCCGAGCCCTACTGATCGGGAAATCATGTCTAGAACAGAAGTACTCTGGAGAAATCGAGGATTACTGTAGAAGAATGTGGAACCTGCTTTGTGCAAGTGAAAAGGCGGTATTAACCCTGTCTAT
>JAQRGC011726203.1:0-10304 GCA_028659135.1 Plantago lanceolata | reverse complement strand
AGTATACCGCGTAACGGATCGGCGGACCTGACCATCGTTGGTTTCGGTGAATTGCTCGCCGGTAAAACTGGAAACCGGTGATTTGCACGCCGTTTTTCCGATCTGGAGTGACTCGATGTCTGAAATCGGACGAAATCGGATCTGATGTTGATGGTGGGATTACTGAGAATGGATGATAAATTTGATAAATTTGTATGGTAATGAATTGTGACAATCGAAATCGGCTACAAATTTGAATTTATGTTGGGGATTAACAAAAGCCAAGCCGAGTCAAGCCGACTAAATCACAAAAATGAGCCAACAGAAGCCAGCCATTGTTTTTGGGGGTATATTAGACATTTCAGTATGAAAAATTGGGTTGGTCAATCCAATTGGGTGGTATGTGAAAATGAAGGATGAAATTGGCTCTTTTCGGTATTTTTTACTCTACTTGGGTGTTTCTAGCAATTAACCCAAAGGATCATATTTCAATCTTGCAAATCAATTAGCCCGAAATCGAATATTGCTATCGATCCACTAGTGAAGCCTTCGAAATTCGAATCCAACTACGCGGGAAAGATTAAATAATTAATACACCCAATAATTAAATTATTCAGGTAATTAATTAAATAATTCAAAATAAATAAAAATACGGGATATTACAGAGGTAGAAAACTCTACCTTCTCGCTAAGCGTAGCTAACTTCTGGTTCCGATCCATGGCATTCAACTCCTTCATAGCATTGACCGCCCGGTCTCTCTCCAACATTTTCTTCTTGAGAAGAACATTTTGCTTACTGGGGGGAATCCGGAATGTCTGCACTCTTACGCTTGCCCTTGTCGGCCGGAGCAGACTTCTCCTTGTCTGCAAGTTTACAGGAGCAGATTCCATTTCGATCTGCTCATCAACAGGCTCCTCATCCAATTCTTCTAGCAAGTTCTCAATGTTGTCCTCTGAAACATCTACTTATTTCTCGGACCTCTTGGACCGTTTTCTCCTCTTGGGATGCTTCGAAAACTTAGCTTTTTTATCACCGACCTTATTCATGCCCTTTGAAGGGATAGGAAGATGTTGTTTCGGAAGAGCTTCTTTCTCTCTCCGCTCCTCCTACACTTGGTACTATGCAATATTCTTGGGGTCCGACCTAGGAAGCGATGCCTGCACATTGAATTTCTTATGCCTTGTTTTCTCGATCATCTGCTGGCTCTGCTCATCCATCACAACTCGCTTATTGTTTTGGAATGAAGTCATCCCGTATTAAAATACCATTAGTTCCGTAACAAACACACATAATAAAAGTATGCAAGATTACTCTACGTACTTACTAAAATTGTGCTTGTCCCTACAAAAGCACTCTGGGCCGAGTCCGCCCAGATATGGGAGGTTGGCAGATAAGCAAGTTGAAAAAGTATTTTTCCGGGGCCATATTTTTGTGCATTGATTGCATCCAAATCTGAATTTGATCCTCTTCCGGTATGAATTGGGGAAGAGGATGCCGGATAAACTTCTTCCTCATCTGAAATTGAGTCCTCTCGAACTCATCCTTTCCTTATTTTAAGGCATGTCGGATATAAAAGAATCTTGTCCAAAATGGATGCAACATCCAAAATGACGTTATAGTTCAGTCGAGCATTGAATGTGAAGAATAATGGGTTCTTCCGACTTGTCTTTATCAAATGCAACAGTCTAAAATTCTCAAAGGTAATATTTATACCTATTCTCTATTTTAAGTTCATTTGTATTTAAATTAGTTCAAATTTATTTAATTCAATTATTCAAATTTATAATTCAAACAAAAGTCGTTTATTCAGTTTTTTTTTTTGAAACGTCAAATTTAATTATCCTATAACACTACGTATTGAGTTTAAATTTAATTCAATTCAATTCAATTCAAATACTTCCGGTGGAATGGAGCTTTACAATAGTGCATACTACCGCTGTAGCAAAACTCATCAGCTGCGATTTGCTACTGCTCTTTTTCTCGAACACTTACTCCTCTGACCCTTAACTTTCCACCACATACAATTAAATGCAGACTAGTCCTTTCTCCCAATTTCATGTTCCTTCCATTAAAGATTCCAACTTGCAGCACAAACTCTCATCATTCACTTTCTCAGAGGTAGTAGTAGTAACTTCTTCACAGTTTCTCATTCATTTGATTTTTTCATTTTCTGTGTGTGTGAAGTGGTTTATGAGTAAAAGGGCCTCAAAAGGCTAAGATGGGTCATCTCTCGTTTCTTGATTTATTGATTGTCGGTTAAGCTACAATGCACCTTTTTTCTTCTTCCCCTTCAGTTTCCTACTTTTCAGCACTCTACATGTGAAGCTTCAGATGAATGTCTACTTTTTAGATGTAGATTGAAGTTTACTTTTATCAGCATTGTGGTTGTACAATTAATTTTCTTTTCCCTGTAATGTTTGGTGAGTGATTCAAGATTATTATTATGACTTCATATTTATGTTCACAGCTTTTGAAGTTACATTTGATTAAGTGGAAGAGGGGGTGTTAATATCCAATTCTTGAAAGTATGTCAAAGTCACTGCCTTTTGGATAGGGAGTTTCCTTTTTGCTTTTTTCAGCATTTTGCTTGTAAAGTTGGTGTTTTTTCCCAATTTTTCCCAGTAATGTTTGGTGAATGATTCAAGATTCTGACTTTATATATTTTCATAGATTTTTACTCCAACTCTTGAAAGTATGTCATTGTCACTTCTTTTTGGAATTTTTGGGATAGGGAGTTTTCTTTTTGCTTTTTTTTTTTTTCTAAGAATTGTGATTGTAAAGTTAGTATTTTTCCCATTTTTTCGCTGTAATGTTTGATGAATGATTCAAGATTCTGACTATATTTCTTTTCCCTAACTTTTACTAGCTGAAGAATCAAGTTTATGACGAATTCTTGCAATGTATGGCACTCCTTTCGGGAATAGGGAGTTAAGTTACTGACCAAGGGACTCGATTGTTGTAGCTGCAATTAGAATGGATTCCGGTTTAGCGGTGAAATCAATCGACGGGGGAAGGCACCGCCCTTTAACTCCATTAAGAGTAGTTCGAGGCGTTCTCTGCTTGATTATCATAGTCCTCACTGCATTTATGCTGTTAGTGTATGGTGGCTTCATGTCAGCTGTTATATTGAGATTTTTCAGTGTACATCATAGCCGGAAAGCAGCTGCATTCTTCTTCGGCAGTTGGATAGCCCTTTGGCCTTTCTGGTTTGAGAAAATGAACCGAACGAAGGTAGTTTTCTCTGGGGACGTTGTTCCTCCCAAGGAGCGCGTGCTTCTTATTGCGAACCATAGGACTGAAGTGGACTGGATGTACTTATGGGATCTTGCCTTTCGGAAAGGATGTGAGGGTTATATAAAGTATATACTTAAGAGTAGCTTGATGAAGATGCCAGTGTTTGGTTGGGTGTTTCATGTGATGGAGTTTATTCCTGTAGTAAGGAAATGGGAAGTAGATCAGTTAGTTATGCGGGAGATGCTTGAAAGTTTTACAGATCCTCGAGATTCTCTCTGGCTCGCTCTTTTCCCTGAGGGCACAGATTTCACGTACTGTTCTATTTACCCTTTTTTCCTGCATTTCCATTGAGTTTCCTTTTTTTTTTTCCTTTCTTTTTCTTCCCTATGTTTAGTGGTAGAGCAATGACTGATAACCATGGATCAGGTCTAGTCTCATTTACTGGATTTTCTTTTCAGTGGCTAAAGTTAATGATGTATTAGTTGGATCTTTCTGTCAACTATTTTGAAATATTTGGTGTCTCCATTATAACATAAGGACTTAAAGCTGGTTTTGGTGATTTAAAGAATACAGAAAATTAACTTTCTCCTTTGTTCTGATCACCTAAAAAAATGAAATGTTTCTTTTTGTTTATCATTTTTCTGTTGAAGTGGGAGGAAGCATTGGCCCATGACTCCATGCTAATAATATTGATAACTGCTGCTCATTTGAATAACAGTCGTTCTTTTTCAATATAGTGACTCTAGAAAACAATTGCAAATTTTTTAAAACAATTTCAAGGCTTACGCCCCATATTTTCGTTCATCCTTTTTCTAATGTCTTAACCACTTCGTACACAGTGAACAGAAGTGCCTTCGCAGTCAGAAGCATGCAGCTGAACGTGGGCTGCCTATTATGAAGCACGTCCTCCTTCCAAAGACAAAAGGTTTTTATGCTTGTCTGGAAAATCTGAAGGAGTCGTTGGATGCAGGTTGTTATCTTCTCACTCTATAATGGCATTAAAGTCTTGCGTCGTTTAAGATTAAGTTTGAGTTGCCATGATATGACTTGATTTGAAATTTAGGCCCTGGTCTCTGTTCTTGCTTATATGATTTAGTGGGGTGAATCCATTCCCTTTAGAATTTGTGTATACAATTGTTTTTCCTGTGCATATTTATACAAAATAGAAATAGGATGGAGAAACTACGAACCCGCGTCTAAAAAATCAACATTCTCTTTTTATGCGCCTAACTAACTACTGTTGTGAGCTGTACAAACTTAATCCTTTGAGAAGGCAATCATCAGCAGCCAAACTCCACCTCTGCAGCTTCTATTATACTACACACATGTTGATAATTCTGCTCTTTCTTCTCTTGAGATGAGATGCTAGTGAGTAATACAGCCACACTGTTGTGCTTTGGCTTGTTTCCATGTAGCAATCTTTGTTCTTTCATCCCTTGTCTTGATCTGTTCTTCTCTTGTTCACATATTCAGAGATGGACAAACCGACAAATTCATTTTGGTGCTGAATGATCATCGGCAACTGCATCCTTCTGTAACTTGGATTTTTTTTTTCTTTTTTCATTTCAGTAATGAATTAAATTCAAGATTGCAAGTGTTACTATGTTAGAAACCGGTGGACATTCCATTCGTAAATATGATGAGACGTGGGAAATTTGGGGATTAAATAGAATGTTTCTAGTATAATAGGAGTGAGTAGGACATATATGGCCACTTCAGCTGTTCAGCAGCGAA
The DNA here is from genome assembly GCA_028659135.1 of Plantago lanceolata. NCBI lineage: Eukaryota > Viridiplantae > Streptophyta > Magnoliopsida > Lamiales > Plantaginaceae > Plantago > Plantago lanceolata. The sequence continues at coordinate 5,356 of JAQRGC011726203.1, read as the reverse complement.
GAAATTGTTAATACGTAGATGCATTCTGGCCTGGCCGCCTCTTGCACAAGTTTAAACCGACATGTGCTGCAGACTTCACTTTCATCCTTTATATGGTATAGTAAACTACAAATGTGTTGTTTTCCCCCCAAAACAAGGTTACATTTGTTGGAATTTTTTGCTCGAATTTTCGTGCATGTTAAGTAAGATTAGTTGATCTCAAGAAGTACCTGAATGAGGCCAAATCCTTTTTCTAACAGTACAGCTGGATCAAGTCTTTCATATTTGGATTGGCTAGTTTTGAAATTTGTGGTTTCTATGCGAATGATGATACTATTACACTGGTCTTAATGATAGTGAGTCCTTGTTCTTTCTTCTCCGTGGTCCTGGATTGCATAAGTTTTCTTTGATACAGATTTTGCATAGTTTTATGTGAAAAATGATTAGTCTTCGTGCTTTATATCTGTCAGTTCTAGACATGCAGGTGGCTGAAAGACGCAGCTCTCTGTTTTGATTTCTTGCTGCACTTACTTCAGCTGTGTGATTTATGTTTTAACATTGAACATAATTGGACATAATTGGACTTTGGATGTATGCAGTTTATGACATCACAATAGGGTACCGCCACCGATGCCCATCTTTCTTGGATAATGTCTTTGGAGTCGATCCTTCGGAAGTCCACATCCATGTTCGTCGCATTTCTATAAGTGACATTCCGACCTCTGAAAGCCAAGTAACTTCATGGCTGATGGATACATTCATCCTCAAAGATAAGTTACTTTCTGATTTTTACTCAGGAGGGCATTTCCCTCGAGAAGGAACAGAAGGAGACCTTTTGACACTCAAATGTATTACGAACTTAATTTTCGTAATAATCTTTTGTGGAACCTCTACATTTCTGACCTTCTTCTCCTCAATCTGGTTCAAGGTTTACGTCACTTTAGCGTGCGGTTACTTGACATCGGCCACATTTCTTCATATTCGGCCAACCCCGGTTATAGCTATGTAACTGCTACCCTTCCTGTAATATTTTCACTGTGTTTGGACTTGGTAGTTATTTATGCTTCTGTCCGTCCTTGTGTGTCTTCAGTTTAACTTGTATTTGTCACATCATATGCCATGTCAATAGGGTTAAAGCTTGAATCTATCATAAGGATAGTGTCTCTCAAGTGCTTTATCGCACTGTACTTTTACACTTTAATTGTGTACCTCGGTTTCAATGTAAAACACATAAAGCACGTACGGTTCCATCCTCAAGGATTTGTAAACAGGTGATGAATTCTCAAGTAGACAAATCGACTAAGTTACCATTTTGATCCAAACCAGAAACAAAATCATGATTGTTAAGTTGGCAAGAATGATAAGTCATGGCACATTGATCAGCAACAGTTTTAATCAGTTCCAGATAGGCAGATAGTAACAGATGCATGATCTTTTACAATAAATCAACAAACAGAATCAGCATTTGAGATTAATCTAATGGCCATTGGCCACAATGTTGACCGAAAATAGGGCATCCAGCAGAAGAACTCGGTCAGTCCTATGATAATCTTCACTTGTTTGGATGCTTAATGATCCTCTGCAAAATAACCGTTCTAGCCCTGCGAATATCCCGACTGCATTTATCAGCTTGAACTCCTAATTCTTCAACATTCTTCATGAACACATCCAACTTCTGCCTAATTTCTCCAACTCCAAGTTTCACAGCCTCCTCCTTGATAGAGAATTCAGCATTTCTCAACATGGTTTCAATATCGATCTCCAACCTGTCGATCAATACTCGAATACTATCCAAATCCTTGATGGTCACATAAGTCCCCACATTCATACTGTTAATAATCTCTTTCTGCCCCTTAATGGCATTCTCGTAGTTTTGAAGTAAGGAATCAATCCACTTTCCCATGGAACCCAATGGGATGGCTGTGGCAGCCGCTAGGGCTGCTGCGACGGGTGGTGCTGCCATAGCGGCAGCCACTACTGAACATATCAAGACAGATGTAAAAGTGGCTACAAAGATAACAGCGGACACTTTTCTCCAAGCGTGAATCGATTTCAACTTCTTGTCCAGCTTCTTTTTCTTCAACTTCAGCTTTTCGAGCATAATCATTTGCTGACTGTAAACCGCTTGGAAACTCTCAAAGAACTCCTCAGTGAATGGATTACCAGCGTCTTTGAAACACTTTAGCTCTGTCAATGTCTTTGTGTACCTTGTTATCAGATGAAACTCGAGCTATATCAGAAGAAATTCAAGCTATATCATGAACCAAGATCAACTCAAGTTATATTAGATGATACACAACTAATGTTACTGGAAATCATTACCCCTAGATTACAAATTTCAAAAGAATTTGGACAAAAATTGTTTGCAAAAGAACTTATAACGCCTTTAAGAAAAGTCGTCCTGAACAATTTGTACTTACTCTAACAGGCTTCCATCTCATCTTAAATGAGACACCAACAAGAACCACCCAAATTTCACTATATTTCTCAGTACTTCTTGCAAATACTTCTCGAATTCTTAAGAAACTTTTACCTACTCTCTAAAACTCAAAAGTTGGAACTCAAGAAACTGGCTCAAAGATTCTCTCCGACATGCTTGTGCTATCAAAGAAAGGTACCAATGCATTTTCTAATTCTAAAATTTCATCTTACCTCTCATCGCTTTCTACCCCATCCTCTTCTTCAAATTGCTGAAGCGCAATGTGAACGAGCAGCTGGCTATCTCTCGCACGCTTTAGGCATTTCTCCAATGCTGCGCAAAAGTCCAGCGTCTTGAGGCTGTTCTCAAAGTACTCCTCAACAAGATCAAACAACTCTTGATTATTCCAAATGTCCTTCTTGCAATCCAGAATCACCTTAACGACTTCTTGATTCATTTCTAGCAGGGACTCGGTCACTTCCCTTAGCGAATCAAAAGACACTGCCCTGACCTCAACCCCAGCTGCAAGGGAATTTATGACACTGTGGGTACGTGATCGGAGAGTCATGTCAAACGACTGCAAATCGGCATCAACCTTACAGGCAGCCTCGTAGGAGTTCAGCTCATTCGTAAACTGCAAATTGATTGCATTCTCCGCCGAAGCTTCTCCAGGTCTCTTGCTCATGTGGCTCCCCATTATGTATCTACAAATATTTTTTGTGCAAACACAAACCAAAGACAACAACTTCAGGATTGCAGGTGCAGCCAAGAACTAAACTCTCAGGGGCGAAACGAAACCCTATATACAATTGAGGCTTATTCTAAATACAGACACATAATAGGAAAAATGTTACCGACATTTTGTTGGTTGAAAGGTAAATGGAGTAGAATTACAAAGAGAAACTCAAATCCCTTTGTTCCAATTCCAACCTCCAATCCTGTTCTTGGTAAGCATAAATCTCAAGAATGAAACATATCATAAAAAATACTTGAAAAGGATACATATACCTGGGGGGAAATCTATATAAGCCCACAAGAACTATTGAAAGATATATACTTCAAACACCAACCCAGAAACATAGAAACATAGAGATCGAATTTGTATAGGCAAGAAGTACTTACCTCAACTCCTCAGGGAAAAATCAGCTCGAAAATGACTTGACAAATGATTGATCTGAAACTATATATATAAACAAGGAAGAAAAGGAGGCAATGAAGTGGATAAAGATGGAGGGTAAGGAGGAAAGAAGAAGCTTAAAGAGAGTTGAAGGCGGTTAAGAAGTGAAGAAAAAAGGAAGTGGATGTGGTTGAGGCATTTCAACAAATAGCTTGCACGCATGAGCTTTTTGTTGATCGAAGAGAAACGCGGGCAAGCAACGCTTTTCTTTCTTTCTTTCTTTCTTTCTTGTTCTTCTTCCTCTCTACTCTACTGGTACTGCATATTATTGTTTAGTGCGTAAGCAAATCTTGCCCTACAAGGAGGACAGAGGGTAAACAGGTGAAAAAGGGGACACTTTTTTACCGAAGAAGAAGAAGAATTTAAAACCGTTTGAGCTTTGAAAGAGCAAAGAGACAGACTAGCCCCTCAAAAGGGGGTTGGGAGGGCTGTTTTAAAGTTGTGTTTTATCACCTGTTTTGACCATTGGATGTGTGACACGTGGAAACTAAAGTTGCTGCCTGCTTTCTCCGTTTATTTCTCTCCAATTCTATTTCTTCTTTTGTTTTAGAGTAAATTTTAAATTAGTGATGATCCAAATAGTTTCTATCAAATAGGTTATAGATGAAAAATTTACTTTAAAATAGTGTTTAAATATGTTCTTACTAAAATAGCCTTCCATAATTTTTAGATCTATTCTATTTTTTCTACTTTCCATGCATCTCAATCTAATAGGTGATTTGTATTTATCTATTTATTCTTTTTAACTTCTACAACTCAGACTCAGAAAAAATAAATATCGTTATTTCTGTTGCGTCATCTTCTTCAAGCAACTTAATTCATTCTTTCAAGCATCATTATATTTTCCTTTCTTTTTTATTTCAAGCATCAATTGTAAACCTTGTCCAAGGATCAATTGAAACCATAGTTTATCCAAATTTATTAGGTACCATTATTTTCTTTTGCCCCTTTTCAAGCATCTCTTTACTAATTTGGCGTTGCTATAGACATCCCTTTTCAAGCATCTATTTCGGCAAGCATCTTTATAAATTCTGATGAAAATATGCACTGGAAAAATATATTTACTGATAATAGAAAAGAGATACTTGTTAAAAAATTATTTAGATTTACTGAGATAATGAATTTAGTTGGAGAAAATATATGGAGGAAGTTAGATAAAATTAGTAAAATTTGTACTAAAATTAGAATAATCACTAATTTAATAGAAACTATTTACTAAATTGATATAAAGATTTTAGGTCACACTAATTTGATAGAAAGTTTTAAAACTAGCACCAATTTGATATTATTCCTTTGTTTTATATGATGCAAATTGCCAATACAACATCATCTTCAGTTAAATGCATATGAGGACAAATTTTAGTTTTTCTCTTTCAATTTAGCTACTTGCTTGCTTATTACTTACTTCCTCCTAGACCTGGCAAAATTGATCCGAATCCGAAATCCGATCCGATCCGATCCGATCCATAATCCGAAGTCTTACCCGAAAAATGCTGGTTAAATATCCGAACTTTGATCCGAAATCCGACCCGTAATCACCAGATCCGAAAAGAACCGAATAAAATTTATCCGAAATGACCCGATCCGAAATTATCCGAATTAATTTTGATTTAAATTCATCCGATCGGAATTAAATTTAATCCGAAATCATCCGAACTAAATTTGACCCGCATTCAGCCGATCCGAAATCCGAAATCATCCGAACTAAATTTGACCAAAATTCATCCGAACAAAAATTAACCATTTTAACCAAGTACCTAAATTGCGCTTCTTAGCTAGCT
>JAQRGC011725485.1:0-10324 GCA_028659135.1 Plantago lanceolata | reverse complement strand
TATTTTATATTTTCTCTTTCTTTCATTTTTTATATGTTTTAGGGAGATTTTACAAATCCTGAGTTTATCGTATATGTTGTAAAATTTTTTTAATATTTGGAATGAAATTAAGAGAACTTTTAGGGAAGAAAATTTACAAATCCTGCAACTAGTGCTCTAATAACGCCCACGGAGAAAATTTTATTCGATCAACATTCTTTCACTTTTAAAGTGGGAGACTTTTAAATTGGAATGAAATAACATGTTTGCCCTTCAATTTGAGCACTATAGTGCAATAATTTACCTCAATATAGTGTAGTAATGTACAATATTTTTGGCTATAGTACAGTAACAATTATTGTACTTCAGTGCACTTATTGAATGAGGATATAATAGTTCGAAATAATGATTTTGGAAACTTTCAAAGTTAAAGGGTATTGAGTGATTTTAACCTAACAAGTTGGGTTTTTTGGCGTTTTTGTTTTCTTTTGACATCAAATTACCAAAGGACTTTAATTTAAAGGTAACGGAATTAAGAATTATTTAAAAACAATTCAAGTAGCATCCTTTTACTTTCGTACCAAAGGGCGAATGGACTTTGAAAGTGGAGGTGAAATGACGTTTTTATCCTCACTATACTTCAGTGCAACACATTTCTAGCACTATAGTGTAGTAATTACCCTTACTAGTACATACATAGATATACACTATAGTACAGACTTGCAGGTTGCTGTGATTCTTTTTCTTTCTTTACCCAAGTTTCAATTGTGATTTTGGATAATGGATAATCGTTTAGTAGCTTTGAAATGGGTAAATTGTTGCCAACACCCATGTGGAGTAAAAAGTACAAAAAAACCCTATACTACAGTGCAGCGTATTTTGTGTGTGTAGTGTGTGTGTTTTTAGACTAAAATATTAAAAAATTTCTCCAAAAAACACACAAACACGCACTGTACTATAGTACATGGTGCTCTATGAACTTTTTGGTCCACAAGGATACCGGCTTGAAAGTTTCCCTTGAAATTTTTTCATGAATATCCTTTTGGTTTTGAATTTGGAACTTGTTCGGTAGAAGAAAATGCGGAGGGGATGAGAAATTTTATCGGGCTTTTCTTCAAACTCTTACTGACTCTGGCCCAAATATGTGGTTTGCCCAATTTAGTTATCCTGGACCAAAAATTTCGATTGGCCCATTTAACAATTTTCAGCCTTTTGTATACGGGTTGATAAGGAAAAGCAAGAGACAGGGCCGTCTTAAAATTCTGGCCATGTGCTTAAATTTAAAACAACAGCTTTAATAAGCATCAGCATGCGACTTGTATATGTACTTCACTTCGTCGTTCGATTATGTATTTATTGTGAATTTTCCATGCAATGGCGCAATGCCATATTATCTTATCAAGGAATTCAGGATTTTTGGCCGCGCGCACACACACATATTGAAAGGAGAAAAGAATACGATACCTACCCCATGAGAAATTAGGGCCTTCTGTGAGCGTATATAGTTTCTGATCAACATTGTTCTCTAGTGGATTGTGCATAGAGAAAATCTCCTGTTTTTATCTCCGTGGTAAAATTGCAACTGAAATATTAGCAAAGAGGGGAAAAATGAGTTGGTAAAAGTAAAAAAAAACCCAATATGCATGAGTTGAGAGTTTGAGTAGACAAAAGAAAAAGGAAACAAGAAGATAAGTTATCCTTTGAGTACATCCGAAGCAAAGTCTTCTCTTCCTCCTATAATTTTAATCACCATTTAATGATTTTATAACTCCGAAAAAGAAATATGGACGATGAAGAAATTATAACGTGCAAGTTGCCAGAATTTTGTGGCTAAATAGGCCAAGTATATTCCACTATCACTATTTCTGAAGGTCATTGTGGGGAATTTTCTCTTTACGGCCTCTTAGGAGTGGTACATCCTAAGGAATTGCCATCAACTTGAGGGCACATCCTTAGTGGATTTTATGTTTTCCCGCACTGCTAATGGCACGGGTGAATACCTATGTAAATGTATCAGCCGCACTTTCGGAGGTAGAGCCCATTTGCTACTACTTGTTGAAGTACATTCGTGTGGGCGTGTTGAAATCTTGGTATTATCTTTAGTTCGTTTTATTGGGATTCATCTTCATACATATCAATCGTACGTACTCCAGCGATTACTGGCACATAAAGAGAGAGACATACATTGTCGGGAACCATCTTCACCATTCATCATAAGTACAAAACGTTAAATTATGGGCGTAACACTTATATGCTTAGTTTACCAAATACTGTAACTAGGATTCTTAACAAAAAAGAACCGAAGACAAAACTTACTCTACGTGTCTTATCTCTACGGATAAATTAGAACATCTCTGTCTAGTATCTACCCATAGAACTTGAGTTATTGGTAAATAAACACTAATAAAACCTAGACTATAATTAATTTTCACAAATGTTAATAAATCCGACCCACGAACTAACCACAACTTAGAGGACATGTGTGATGAAACCCGCACGACCGCCCCCTTTAAACGCTTGCCGCAGCTTTGTCGGTCTTCCATTCCAAACATTAACCAACCATGCATATATACACACTAAACTAGATTTGCATCTTTTCAAAAGTCCCAAGTCCTAACACATTTGGAAAGGCTTAGTGGCAGAGAGAGTGGCTATAACACAATCCCACTTACAATTGGACTTATTATCAAAAGGCCGAGCATGCTAAGTTCAGTCTCCACTACACATATTCTTCATCTTTTTATGATATTTTATGATGATCATGATATTATTACAGAAATACAAAATTATGTACGTATTTTTTTATATGTTCAGATAAGCCACATTAATACACATACGTTGTGTCTTAAGTTGGACAACCAACTTTTAAGACTTAGAAAATGAAGCTAGCTAGCTAGAATTATTGGTGATGTCTGTGTGTTACTAAATCAAAGTAGTAAGTGGTGATTTTGGTGAACTTGATTGATTAATTTTCCATACCCTGTCAACCAAAGTCTTCAATTTTCCACTTTGGCCCATAAACCATTAATAAAATTGTTGCCGAAAGTCAAGCAGACAGTACTTAAATAAGCAGTATTGCTTAAACTAATGGGTTAAGTTAATTTCATTAGCGACGTTCAATTGTTTAGTTGTTAATCTGTCAAAGTATATTAAAGAGGTGATTAATTTAGTGAGGTTTGATCGATCGATGTTCACTACTCAGATTAGTGTTTAGTTGTTCATGTGTCAAGGTACCGTCTATTGACTCAAAATCTTCACGTAATATCATAGGCTAGCACATTGCTAAAATTGAAGAATCATCTCCAAATGGGCATTTAAAAGTAAAAATAAAAGATATTTACATACGAAATTCAATTATATTCCACAAATCACTATAGTTATCCTTCTTTGGACGAAATAAGAGAAAGTGGATTGTAAGGTTGACTCAATTGATTAAAGAGGAGAGTATTTTTTCTTAGTTACATGTTTAAATTTTACGAGTTAGAATTTGTGATTATGCCGTCTTGGATTAGAGCCTAACAATCTGTCCCACACTCACACTTGTGTGGTTTAACTTGATTCACGTAATTTGCAGGCTATTATATAAGGTTACAGGTTTTAGTCAATATGCACCTGTCCATTCGGCGAAAATATAAGAAATCATAAAAAAAAAAGAAAAAAAGAAGGTAATCTTAAATCCGTTAGGCTCTTGTTCAGGGATGACAATTTTGAGAAGGCGGAATAAGAAGTGAATAATAATAATAATAATAATTCTGGAAGAGTGGTTGTTAGCGTGTTTTAGGTCGAAATGTAACTTAATTTTAGAGAGGGCAAACGACTCTTTGAATGAGACCCAAATATTTTAGTAGCCTTATAACCTCCGTTTATTACATAAAAAACTATCAAAATTTACACATGACTACATATAATCTCCGTCGTAAACACGTTCTCATATGATTAAAGGATCAATGGATGCCCTTAAACGACGTTGGTAAGGACAACAATGACCCAATTTAGTCCATGATATTCTTGATGCTAGAAATCTAAAGCTAGTGTTAATTAGCAACATGTTAAAAGAAAGAGCAAAAGGAAAGAAAACTGCCAAAAGTCATTTAAGGATTTTTTTTAATTTTCAACAAAGTTGATAGCAGTACTAATGTTCATTCATCCATAAACCAGGCCCATTACTTACTATATAAATTGCTGCCTCTGGGAATGAATTCTTCACTCACACATCATCTTGACTAAGATAAATTACCAAAACTACTTCAATCAATAGACAGAGGAATTTTAATGCAAAAATCTGTATCCATTGTATAATGCTCTGGTTGCATCTTCAAGCTCAGAGAATTACAGGTAAATAATTAAATTTCTCAACAAATTTAGAAAATCCAGTTAAAAGTAACTTTGCTTATTTTGTAGAAATAATAATGAACTTCATTAATGCAGCCTCTCTTATTCCTCTTATTGCTAGATCTATGTATGGTGGTGCAACAATTGCCAAGATTGACAGAACATTATACTATCATCATCATCATCACTTTTGTGTTTTTTGATTTGGAGCAGGTGGATTTGATACATACACATTTCGATGACGGATACGAAAAGAATGAGGGTTATCAGCGCAAGATGGGCTATGCTTTTCTGCATTCTGGTTCTTCTTCTTCAGCTTTTCATGGTTGCTCATTCTGCAGGTCATAGACCAAGAACCCAGTTAAGTATCAACTTTTCATTTTCTTTTTCTTTTTTGTTTAGATTGATAAACCTGAGTATTCATGCATGTATCCTCCTCCATTATATTGTGCTTCCTTATCATGAATAATACTAATTATTACTATTCCAAGAAGATGTTGGGGTTACAAATGTTACACATGGCTCAAGAAGACATATATGTTCTGTTTTGTTTTGAGTTTGAAATGATGAAACACAACACAACCCCAAGTTCACATGCCTCTGTTTATTCCTCCCTATAATTTTCATTTCTATGTGAAAAGACTTTTTTACCCTCACCGTGCAGCAGAGTTCTGGTGCCGCGGTGGGGCTTGCCGGCCCTTAAAATTTCAAATTGTACTTGTCAATTTGTTGAAAAAGTTAGTGTCACTATAGCATCTTACGCCTCCAAAGTTCTTACATGGTGTTTCTGAATTTTCATTTTTGGCTCGTACCCGGAATGGGAACGTGTGACAAGTGCAAATGTTAAGTTGTTTGAAGGGATACCATAAACATAGAAAGTGCGGTAGCATAATTTATGTGGTTGGCACTAACTTGGGAGGGACCAAAAAAATCATGATACCCCACAATTTCAACCTTATACAAAGTCTCGTGATCTCATCGGACAAGCCCAAACAAAAGTTCATTCCCAGATTGAATTCTCAATCAATGGACTACTTTTTTTCAGGGATGTTATAAACGCATGACAGGTTTTTCATACGCAAACACAACCAAATTGTTCTTTTCTAATGATCAACCATTCAAATGAAAACTATAGAGCCGGTTAGTATAATTTATATGTACACTTTTTGTTTCTTAGTAATGGTTAAAATTCATTAAAAGCACCAAAGATTCTTCTTTATTGATAACAGTGAAACTAATCAACATTATATGAGTGGAATCACAAAGCAATCTATGCTACTACTGTACATTATATGTTCCATGTCAAAGTTGGTGCGATTACGTATCTATTTGTTATTGATTTTATGGCTAGAAATGAATCGTACCACATGAAACCTTTTCTTTTAGTTTTGATACGGTTTGTTTTTCTACTTTAGTAGTTTGTTAATCTGGATAACATTCGTCTGAAACAGTTCAGTTTTGATTTCTTCAGACGAATCAAACACGTACGTAGACACTGATATTTGCATCTGGCTTGTGGTAGATAGATAGTCAAAGTTAAATGTGTACTAACACTGTTACACTTACTCCTGCAACCCGTGAGTATATAACTTTGTTTTTTTCAACTGACTTGTGTGTGATGTGTCACTAACTCTCTATACAATAATAACAACTTATTAGAGACTGAAAATGAAATTTAGAGAGCAAAAAGTTATTTCTGTTCCTGCCAATTTGATACTATGTCTTATTATGCATGTTGTGATATTAGGCAGGCATTAACGATTTTGACAGTCTTTAGAATTTGTTAGATCTCAGCTGTGAATGGATTGTCAATGTGCAATGCGTTATGATATATGCTCACGTTCTTCGTACTACACTTCAATTGCAGAAGGACTCGAAAAAACAGCCATGACGACCAGACCTATTACCCTCCAGTAAAGTTGCATGTCACGGAAGAACATGTAAACTCGCATTTCCTGATCATCTTGTTTAACTTCTTTAATCCGGAATATAATGTCGAAACTGTAATACTTTATGTAACTTTTAGATTGACAGAATTGCCATTTAGACCTGATCTGTATTGTGTGACGAAAATTCCATGTTCATTTATATTTAATCGCGTTCTGCAGGTGGTGATAGATAATGGCATCCTCAAGTTGACACTTTCTACGCCCGGAGGATTGATAACTGGAATACAGTATAACGAAATTGATAATTTGCTTGAAGATGATTACCCAGAAGACAGCAGAGGGTACACCTAATTCGGCATGGTTATATTATTATACTTTATTATTCTTGAAAGGATCATTAAACTTGATGCACTTATTTCATTTCTTGGAACAAAATGTAGGTACTGGGACATAGTTTGGAGCAAGCCAGAGCATCCTCACGACATGATGGATAAGTAAGTATCATGTACATTGTTTCCAGGAAGGATTGCAGAAAGCGGTTTAAACCGTGTTAAAGTACAAAATGCACATTTTATAGCAGTTTGATAATCGTCTCTAGATTATAAGTGTTCATGTAATCTTGTTGAGAACAGTTTTAGTTATCTTGATTGTTTATTGCTGAACTTGAACCAGGCTAGCTGGTACCGATGCTTATATAATAAAAGAAGAAGAAGATCAAATTGAGCTCTCATTTGTGAGAAAATGGAGATCTTCAGATACAGAACTAATTCCTCTGAATATTGACAAAAGGTGTGGCATGTCATAAGCCTCAAAATGTTAATCATACTCATCATAGTCTGTTTCCCATTGCTAAAAATGTTATTGTCCGAAAGGTTCATAATGCTGCGTGGCTGTTCTGGATTTTACTCATATGCTATTTTTGAACGCCTGGAGGGCTGGCCTGAATTTAGCATGTCTGAAGGGCGAATTGCGTTTAAGCTCAAGCCCAGATTGTAAGCACGTTGTGTTCTGTTGAGTTTGGCTTGCTTTACATTTCCAGGCCTAAATTGTGATTGCATGCTATTTTCTTAGGTTTAATTTCATGTCAGTAGCCGATGACAGGCAGCGGATCATGCCAACACTTCAAGACCGTCATAAAGGGCAGGTTCTTGATTATCCCGAAGCCGTGCTTCTAACAGATCCTGCCAACCCTTTACTCACAGGAGAGGTAACTTGGTAATGGACTTATCAAATAGATTTGTTCTTGGTGAATTACTAAATGACACAGAAACTATGATGTTGTTAAGTAGGTCGATGACAAGTACCAATATTCAAGTGATAACAAGGATTGTCGAGTCCACGGGTGGATATGTTCAGACACACCTACAGGATTTTGGGTAATCACACCTAGTAATGAGTTTAAAACCGCTGGACCTGTGAAGCAAGATCTCACTTCTCATGCCGGTCCAATTTCCTTATCTGTAAGTCCATTGCATTATACGGCTCTACAGGTTCTTTTGTTGTGTGCTTAAATGATGAGCTCTGTGATTTCTAGCTTCTGCTTATGGTACTTTTATGAAAGCTAAGCCTAAATCATATTCACAGACACAACAGAATGGCATCTAAGCCAACAAAAACTCTGAACTGCTTAAGTAAGCTGATGTTCTTTATCTAACTAGACAGAAATAATAGACAACTGATATAGTTGTTTAGCGCAGATGTTCTTTAGTACACATTATGCTGGAGTGCCACTAGAAGTAAGGTTCGCGGAAGGTGAATCGTGGAAAAAGGTGTTTGGCCCCGTGTTTATCTACCTAAATTCTGTTTCAGAATACGAAGATCCAGCTACATTATGGGATGATGCCAAGGAACAGGTGGCTATGATTTTCTCTGTGAGCTTGCGTAAATTAGTACCTGTAGTTTATGTTTACGTATTCTGACACTGGTCTTTCATCAGATGTTCATAGAAACAGAAAGGTGGCCTTATGATTTCCCTGTCTCAGAAGATTTTCCATATTCGGAAGAGCGAGGTATAGTCACAGGAAGATTACTAGTCCTAGACAGGTAAATCTCTTTCACCAAGTGGTTTACTAATTAACTTCGTCAAATATTTTTTCTCTCTCTAAATCTATTTATGTGCTTGATTTCAGATACATCAACAAAAGGTTCATGGGTGCGAGTAATGCTTATATCGGCTTGGCTTTACCAGGAGAAGCTGGATCCTGGCAAAGAGAAAACAAGGTTGATTCTACTGTTCACTAAGCATTTTGTAACTAAAAAGGAAGGGATGTTTTTCTAACTCGATTCTTGTCATTTTTGCCACAGGGTTATCAGTTCTGGACTCAGGCCAATGAAAAGGGATTTTTTTCGATTAAGAATGTGAGAAGCGGGAACTACAGCCTCTATGCTTGGGTTCCTGGATTCATTGGGGACTACAAATATGACATTCCTATTATAATCCGGCCAGGTGGGAAAGAGTTCAGTTTATATCTTGCTTTGTCGTTTTAATCAAATTTAAGGTGAAGTGAACTTTACATGTGTAAAATGCAAGATTTGATTTCTATGTTCATGGCCAATAGGATACAAAATCAAGCTGAGGAATCTTGTATATGAGCCTCCACGTAGCGGCCCAACACAATGGGAAATAGGAATCCCTGATAGAACAGCTGCTGAATTCTTCATCCCTGACCCAAACCCGACACTTATGAACAGATTATACACCGAAGAACCGGGAAATAAGTACGTGCACCTCTCGTATTCATATTGATTTTAAGTACGGTCTGATTATGAACCGATGGTGATCTTGTCTTAACAGGTTTAGGCAGTATGGCTTATGGGACCGGTACACTGAGCTGTACCCTTTCGAAGATTTAGTATTCACAGTTGGATATGACAATTATCAGACAGATTGGTACTTTGCCCAAGTGAACAGGTACATCTTTAAGTCAAGGAACAAAACATATGTACCAACCACATGGAGAATCTTGTTTGATCTTGAAGATGTGAATGAATCTGCAACCTATACTCTCCAACTTGCACTGGCATCGGCTACCGATGCTGAATTGCAGGTTTGTTTTGATTCCTGCCTTATTTGTTCGACTTCTGTTCTAGCATTGTATCAATCGACACTCTGACTGAGGATGTAAATTCCCATGTTTCTATAGTGAAAACGGTTCAAATGTGCTGACTCTTTAATGCAACATGACGTTTCATGTATAGGTACGAATCAACGATGCAGGGGCGGAGACGCCACATTTTACGACGGGTCTGATAGGGAAGGACAATGCAATAGCTAGGCATGGAATTCATGGATTGTACTGGCTGTACAGTGTTAATGTAGCAGGTTCACTCCTGGTTAGCAGTGGAAATACAATCTTCTTGACTCAATCAAGAGGCAAAATCCCCTGGAGAGGAATAATGTATGATTATATCCGTCTTGAAGGTCCATCTTCAAATATTTAAAACAGGAACTAGTTTAGCTGTTTGGATACTACATACAACTTATCGTGTGACTTAGATATGGTAATTATAAGGGGATAAGGCGAGCAACAACAAATGCTCAAGTGTATATATACTCCAATTCAAATTTAGCAGTACAAAATTTTTCAACGTTTGGTTGTCAGGTTTGATTTTGAAGTGAATTGGACTACTGACGATTAGTTCATTTGAACTTTGAAGTTTGAACTAGTCTGGATACTAAGTTCATCTGTTATATGGGCCTAGTCGATTATTGGTGTCTTCCTAGACCCCACTCTCACTATGCATGCGGGATACTATATGCATAGTGAGTCGCGGGGGTATAGACATGATATGATAAAACGAGAAGGCTCATTCCTTACTTGAAAATCATACTGATGATACAAAAAATGGTTAGATCACGAATTAGGAGGGAGAGCGTCTAAAGTCGCGTATTTGGCGAACTATCACTTGGCAGGCACACCACTCGAGTGGGGATGTGGAAAGAACTAGAATATACTATCGTCATGGAAGACTGAAAGAGATATGGAACACCCTTCGAGTGTCTCAAAACAGGTGACGTGGAAGGGAATATGCAAGAGACTTCTGGAACATTTCCTAGGTCAAAGAGAATGACACAAATACCCTTGAAAGCGACATCTTGAGGCGGTCGAAAGAGTGAAGTTACT